>WNNJ02003556.1:0-94881 GCA_012934845.2 Pomphorhynchus laevis | reverse complement strand
GAAAGAATTGATCCACTCAATCTCGGTTTTTTACAGTCAAGCATCCGAAAGTTTGATCCTCTGGTTGTTTATGATGGTCTGCATTGCAAATTGTTGGATTTAAGAGCTAACGCCACTAACAATTTAAGCTAGATGTCGGAAATGCATTTTCACAATGTCACAGTGGCAGCCGAAACGGCGTGTGATAGTTCATCTTACTGACGATGGCTGCCGGCTATCGCATGACCGTCTAGGAGTGACGAGAGTTTGCAGACTGAAGAATATGCTCGATTCGAACACTTACTTAAATATACGGAAAGAATTGCTAATCGCAATCTCGAGCAATACCGATTTAAACGAAACTCTTATGATTATATAGAAAGAATTGATCCACTCAATCTCGGTTTCTTACAGTCAAGCATCCGAAAGTTTGATCCTCTGGTTGTTTATGATAGTCTGCATTGCAAATTGTTGGATTTAAGAGCTAACGCCACCAACAATTTAAGCTAGATGTCGAAAATGCATTTTCACAATGTCACAGAGGCAGCCGAAACGGCGTGTGATAGTTCATCTTACTGACGATGGCTGCCGGCTATCACATGACCGTCTAGGAGTGACGAGAGTTTGCAGACTGAAGAATATGCTCGATTCGAACACTTACTTAAATATACGGAAAGAATTGCTAATCGCAATCTCGAGCAATACCGATTTAAACGAAACTCTTATGATTATATATATATATATATATATATATATATATATATATATATATATATATATATATATATATATATATATCCATTAGATTTGCGGAAAACTGACACTGTCCCGGATCATCCATTGAATGATACATTAGTAATAATTGTCGTAAGATAAAAAAAACAGGAAATGAAGACCAAGAGCAATTTCTTGTAAAGCTTTCGGACTAACTGCCCTTCTTCAGTACATTGTGTATATTAATCTCTCAAACTTTTTTCATATATATAAAAATCTCTCAAACTTTTATATATAATTATCTTTTTTAATATTTTTAAGTCTATTTTTCTTATTTCTTTTTATAGCCATGACATCTTGGCTTCCGTCTAACCGAATTATTATAATACAGATTACATATAGATTTAATTTTTTATTATAATTACAAATTTTTCGTCCTAACGGCAGTAGAGGTTGCTGTGCAATGGGCTTGCTATTTTTCTATCGTACAGTCTATAGATTCCTTCAGCAAAGCTCGCGAATCGACGTTCTTGTGTACCCATTTTTTTCAGGAAACTTGAAGGTTTTTGAGGAAATCGAAGTCCATGTTTATAGAACAATTTGCATTTTGTTGATGTGATATCGCTTCACGTAACTGGTTCAGTAGACGATAAACTAGTTCAGTAACTAGATCAGTAACTGATAAAGTAGACGATGAACAGAAAAGTGCAATTCTCTTTTCCCCTATATGAACAGCCGTGAAGATGGATTAAACGAATGTCCTAGTGACAGTAGTTCTTTCTGACTGGTAGTTATCAAGTCGTCTGTGAACGCGTTACATCGGTGCATTGTGTCCTCGTTTACGCTGCCTCTTGTATCGATTGATGTTTGTACAGCAGATCATTAAACTTCTTTTTAAGTCTGCCTTTACCAACGACTTCGTTATTTTTGCAGACTCTACCGCAATACGACCTGTTTACTCACAGTCCGACCAATTGTACATTTTGAATAATTGGAGGTCATTCATAACTTGAAAATCTAGTGTTACTGAACGCTTGATAAAGTTTGTTAAAGTTTTCTTAATAAAGAAACCCTCCAGCGCCTTCTTACGCCAGCAACATATGGGCCGCGCATTATTCACAACAACATCTAAATGAGCAACCAAAGTGCAGCGCAAGGTACTCTACCGAGCAGATAACGTTGTGTCGCGAAAACTAATGGAGGCAATCTTAATATCGGGTGCAGATAGCGACAAGAGCCTGAACAATAAATATCTAAGCAATATCTAAGCATTTTCAGGAAAAATGAGTGAGCAGCCGACATTTTATATTTCCTTGGAAGGTAAAAGTCCAAGGTGTGATAATGTTGATGACACTTTCTTTTCGGTATACCCTAGTAGTCATATCATTGTAATGCATGCATTGTACGTCCAGGAAGGAAATAACACCATTTTTTTCTACACATACAATCCATGTAATCCTCGGATCTAAGTTAGTTAGCATACCCAACACGTTCTCCCGGTCGACATCATTCCCAGGAGTACGTGTTGAATATGCTAACTGACTTAGATTCGAGTATAACATGGATCATACGTGTGGAAGAAAATGGTATTATTTCCTTCCTGGACGTGCCGTGTATTCATCACAATGATATGACTATTACTAGGGTATGACGAAAAGAAGGCGTCATCAACATTATACACGGTGGACTTCTACCTCCCCAAGGAAATATAAAATGTCGGCTTCTCGCTCGTTATTCCGAATTGCCCAGATATTGCCTAACTGAAAACGACCGTAAAAATGAATATAAGATAACAGTGTAATCGCTGTTTGACTCGAATTAACATCCATGGGCACTTAAAAGATCCCATAATGCAGCATTGATAATTTACAACAAGAGACCTGTCAGCCACTCTAGTCCTGAAACGCTATATATAAATTTTCTCTTCTGGAGTGACCACGCATTCGATCTTCTTAAGAGTGTTATTATTAAGGCATGCAGAAGCACTGGCTTACATAGTATAGTGTTTTGTAAGAGGGCCCCCAGAATTTCATTGCTATGCAAAATCAAACCCAAATATGTGAAATTGGGAGGAATCTACGGTATTCCATGTAAAAATTGTGGTTCCCGTTACATTGGTCAAACAGGCGATGAACTCACTTTTCGGTTATTTAGGACATAAACGCGCAATACGGATAGGACAAACCAGATAAGCTGTGTGGAACCATTTTGCGGCTCGGACACGATATAAAGTTTGGCGGCTCAGAGATTATAGCCCACGAAAGTAATAAGACTATAAGGAAAATTAAGGAGGCAATTATTTTACGATATCACGATCCTGCCGATAATTTTGATGGCAATAAACAAGATGTTCCAACGCATCTAACCACTAATGGCAAGTTTATTTTTTCTTATAAACTTGATAGCTGCTTCTGCCAGATCATTTTTCACTATATATTTTTGATTGGAATTGTGCATTATTATGTCCTGATAATGATCGCAGTAGTGATCGAAAATTTGTAAGAATTAAAAAAATTTTCACATTGACTTCTCTCGATTCGTTTAATTTTATTATTTGCTATACTACTTTTACCAATTCCTTGTACCACGTCATTCAACCCTAATGGGTACATAGAATTAAGTGTTTTAATTCAAAAATCTTCTCTTTCTAGTAGTTTTTGATAAGTGCACATCTGAAAAATATTAAAAATAATTTGATATTTAACGAAAAATTATTATAATTAAGAACTGGTCAATATCGACAGCTAGATACATTTGATGACATTAACATATATCCTATGGAAGAGAAGATGTGCATATCGAAAAATGTATTAACAAATTCACAGGCTTACCGATTTTATAGAAAATAAGACATTGATTAAACCGACTCGTAGTGATAATTACATCGGATAAGACTATGTGCCATTTCTATTGTAATCTACAGAGTTCATGCAAGTGAACTCTGTGGATTTCTATGTGTTTGATACTTTTGAAAATTTAACAATGCAATGGTTTCGGGAACTGGGATATCACTAAATTTACGATAAAACAAACGTCGCAGCGAAGTAAAAATGAGCGCATCACTTATCAGATAGTAGCATATACTCTAGAGCATGTGCTTCAACAAAGATGAAAAGTATGACTCGCATAGAAAACGCACAAATATGACGAAGATTGGAGAATGATTAGAGAAACAGGAATTAATATTAAACATTTATTTGAGCGGCAAAATAATTCAAATTTTTATTTTTTGTAAAAGAAAATAAAAATATCTGAAAACCTCTTAAGGCTAATAAAACATATAATAAAACTAATAAAACATATAATAAACTCTAATAAAACATAACTGAAAACCTCTTAAATTTTTATTTTTTGTAAAAAAAAAATAAAAATATCTGAAAACCTCTTAAGGCGAATTAAAGAAATATTTTTCATTGATTTGTTGACTATTGGATGGCTGTCAGGTTAAACTACAAAAATATTAGTACGATATTTACATCAATTAGTGCAATACATCAATTATTTAGCATACAATTAGTGCACATATTATTACAGTATATCAGCATACATTAAAATGAAAGCAAAAAATTGATGAGGTCGTTTCGAATGTTTTTGGAAAAGAATCGTAAGCGTTAATTATGATTCAGTAATTAAAAATCCAATAAATACTAAAGCAATAATCTTCTTCCATTTTAAATATATAGTTATTACAGGAACGAAGAAGAAAGTATCTTTTATTTAAAAAAATTCTATATTTCGATAGCTATCATCATCAGGATTACAAAAAAAATGTTTTAGCATTTTTTGAAAATAAACATTTTTTTTATAATCCTGACGATGATAGCAGGAGCTATCGAAATATAGAATTTTTTTCAAAAAAAATGATATTTTCTTCTTCGTTCCTGTAATAACTATATAAAAATCTAAAATCATTTTTACTATTTTTAAATTTTTGTTATGAGAATGATACAATATGACATACCGATAATAGCTGGTTTCATCCGGACTATTGTTAAAAACTTGTAGAAACTGTGAACGGCGCAAATGAAACATGTACTGAGGGTACATAAAAAAGTTTCCTTGTAAATGAAATGACGATGGATTGTCTTTTGAATACATCCCAAATTTCTGACACTGTTCAAATAGTCGGAAAAATATATTAAATTGATCAAAAAATTTTTAGATATAATAACTTACAAAAACGTTTTAATTGCTTAATCTGATTACACTTAGCATATTTTACTTACAAATGACGTCTGATAGGATCCAATGTAGAATGCGCTGTACTATTTGTCTCAGATGATTTGCACAACTGAGCATTGACTAATTCTGATAAACATACCTGCTTTTGGGTATCCAAGATCGGGTCAATCCGCTGTTCAAGACACACGACGGGGTTCCGGTTGCAAGCGAGATGGTTACGGACTCGGATGTCGCAAATAACAGCTCGTCATGCATGGAAGTTCTTGCTGGAAATGTTCGGGCTATTCGCCGCATCCCGCGCGGTGCCCGATCCGCTGCCGCGCCAAACGTTTGAACTTGATGGAATCAGTAGTCACAAATATTGAGATGCCTAGTGGCAGCTATTGAGTTTCTCAAAAGTTCTCTTCATGTATCGCGAAAAGAGGGGAAGGCCCCAGAGAGTGTACCTTCTCTGACCTCTAAACTTCGGGAAGCCTATGTCAGCTATTGCTATCCGCCATTTTGAGGTAAGCCAACTTATAACGCAACAGCTGTATTCCCCGGTCGGTTTGATTCGGAATCTCAGATCTGTCGAAAGATCTCTGACAAGTGGAAGGCAGTGACGTTCGCGGAGCTATCAGAGTTATTTTCACTGATGATTCTTTGCTCCTTTGCTGTGCAGATACATCCTTGCTGCTGTTAAAGGCGAAGCATCCATCTCGAACCGCAAAGCTAACACCCCTGTTGACAACTCCACATAATGGATTTTCAAGTTCAATTGTAACGGACACGACTATGATATGCGCGCTAAGATCCTTTACGCCTTTTTCGGCATGCAGACCTGATAGTTTGATAGACCCGCCGCTGATAGATTAATGAAATAACTTATACCGCTTGTAAAGCTGTTTTTAGCGATTGAAGTTCCACTCAAAGTCGTTTTCACGGTTTAAGAAGCTAGATTGCTCGTGTTTTCAAAGAAAGCCGGTGCGATACGACCAATAGCCGTCATGTTTACAATCAGGCGTATGGCTGTCAAACTGGCATGTCGCTTCGCAACGGATCTTGTAGTTGAACGTCTGATGCCGGTAAAGCTCGGTGTAGGCGTGCCGCGCGACATTTAAGATGCAGTTAACGCAGCAAGATCGTTTCTGATATTACCAATCGTAACCGCTTCGTAGTTGAACTTGATTTCTGCAGTGCGTTTAGCACTATTAGCCGCGACCACGAACTCGACGAAGTTGCCCTCTTGGTCCCGACAATAGATGATGCCATATAAAGTTTGTCGTTGTTGGTAAACGTTTGTCAGAACTGAGTCGCCACGATGTACTATTTCTGCTGCGTCATTGTTATCTCTCTCGAAGATCGGATTTTTACAGAAAAGCGCACCGTACTTCAAAAGCCCAAAACTAGATATATTCAATGAGGAATCGCCAAATTATTAGAATGCATCTTGAAAGTACCGTTAAGCGGTGACGCTTGGGAACAAGCGACCCTACCTGTTAAACTTTGAGAGCTTGGAATTCATCTCTCTTGTGATACTACCATACCCACATTCGCTTCTTATGTCGCTGGCGCGGCCGAACTTCTTCTTAATCTGCTGTCGAATAGTCTTGTTCAATTTTCGGGTGTCTGACCCGGCATACAAGAATGCTATATCCATATGGTCTGCCAATTTCAGGTGTACTGCATCATCAGAACGGAAAATTCGAAAACGATGGTCAGAAAGCTTTTGTCGCAGTCAACAGCATCGAAAAATTCAAAAACGACGGCCAGAAAACTTTTATCTCACGCTCCACAACAACTTCTCGGCATAAGCACAGTCTCCACAGTTTCGAGCATGCCTAGTTGGAATCATATAGTCATTCGGGATCATTCTTGGAGGCAATCCAAATCTCATCGATGAGAACTCGACTTGACGATCAAACATTTATGTGGCGGGTTCCTTGAAAGTGAATGTTCACGGTCATCATGCTTTGTAATTTGTTTACGGACAGCCAGTGGCCAGTGGGAGCACACACGCACTAGATTGCAAACGCTCAAACGTTCGACACCTTCAACACTGTGCAGTCAATAACCTGATCCGAATGGCGCTAGCAGTTGCAAGTTTTTCGTCAAGACTAGAGACCGCAAGACTGTTGAGAAGTGACGATAAACGTCCTGATAGTGTCATTCTGCCTCCCTGGGAGGCCGGTCGTGTGCTTGTGTTAGACTTGACCTGTCCCAACACACTTGCGACTAGTCATCAAACACATGTTGTCACTGCCGCCGGGTTTGTTGCTATGGTTTCTAAAGAGAAAAAATTGCTCAATGTGGAAACATCGATGAGCAACAATACACGTTCATTACAATAGAAGTGGAAACGCTAGGTGCGCTAGGACCAAGCGCATCAAGCTTCTTGGAAATACTTGGGAAAACGCACATACAGGCAACCGGACACAACCGCACTCAGACGTGGATGATAAAACGGATCAGTTCAGCCATATAGCGCGTCAACGCATCGTGCTTTCTTGAGGCTGCTGATGACGGCGCTCTTCCTGCGTTTTAAGAATGTGAACATGATAGATTTAATGGGTAGCACTCTAATTCATAGCGAAGTCAAGATTAGTAACTTTATGGAACCCATTTAAGGGTAGCCATGTTTGGCATTTGTATTTTCTGCTTGATTTTTGGATTGTTTAAATATATAATTGATCAAATAAAATTTTAAAAATAATTAGGGCAGTTTGAACTATATCATAATTTTTTAATGGTATTATTGAAAGTTCGCAGGCTAATTTTAAAGCTTGTGGCACATTTAAAGCTCACAAATTAAAAAATTTAAATTTAAAATATTTTTCTTTTGATTTAGAGTGTGTTGTCTAATAATGATTTTCCAATGCGCATGATTCGTTATGCATAGTACTTTTCAGACAATGGCAAAATCTAAAAATCACAGGTGAAACGAGTTTTTCTAGTTAGATGCGTATACCGAAAACTTCTACTAATATGAGTGTATATTAAGACTGAATTAATTGAGTATGCATAATTTGTGTATATAATTATATATTAAGATGAAATTAAAAAATATGGACAAACTTTGATTTGTAAAAGGCTACAAAATGTAGACAAACTTTGGCAATCAACGTTTACAAGCTTTGATTTGTAAAATAATGTTGTTCTCAATTGTGCTATTGCATATTACCAAAAGATTGATATCGATAATGCAAACATATTGACATATTATGATATTATGAAATTTCGTTTGATCCAAGAAGCAGTTTTTCAGAATAGCATGAAATAATAATCCCATTATTACTTTATTATTATTTTTAAGTTATTACATAAGCAATTGCTGAATTAATTTATATCGTACCAAATAAATATTTTGAATGTTTTAAAAAACTGAGCGAATAAATTTTGCTAGAAATGAGGTCATGAATAAAAAGGAAAATGGACACGCTAATGGTACGAAAGTAGCATATAAGAGAATCGATATACCACTTGAAAAATGCATCCACGATTAAAATACCAGTTATTTCGTAGTAATATTCATATTAATGTAGAGATGAATTATTGGCCTCTTAGTCTCTCGACATTAAGCTAAAATAAATAAAAACACCGAATATACATTAAAACAAAGAAAAGTACAAAATGTCTTCACCATGGTTACCGACTATGTAGTTTGTCAATCATCGTCAAGCTCATCTTTGAAAGATGGGGGCAGTCAAACACGTGAAGCAAAGAATTACATGATTGGAGGCAATACATACAGATGCATGTCAATGTGCGGTTACGAAGGGGGATACGAATGGAGCAAAATTTATCATGGTACTCATTAAGAGAAACTCTCCAAGTAAGATGGCGATTTTGCGTTCGTGGTTTTCGCCAATTGATTTGCATATATGCATAGGTCAGGTGTATGTCTGAGTCAAGCAAAGATAATTTTGCTTCAAGGTTTTCGAGATGATGGCAGAATTTAGCTATTCTAGGAAGATGGAGGCGATTACAAAGAAACACAGAACAAGGTTGGAGCTTAGAAATCGCTGCTACAGCGGTAGAAGAAGATTTAGGAGAGACACCTATAACGCGTTTAACAAATCTCCTTGGCACCTGTTGATTTGGGCAAAGTTAGACGTAGACAAATTTTCCCAGAATGCAGGTAATCCATATTGAATTATAGGAAGAAGCATGATACGGAAGTAGCGAATAGCACCTTCGAATGAGAGTTAACCATTTTTTCAAGCATGAGAGGTTGTAATTGCAACTTTAGATGCTTTGCGGTCAAGATGAAGTTGGAATGACCATCTGGATGAAAGCAGAATACCTAAGTAGGTGTAGTTCTTACAGATGATATCTATGGATTTACACGAAGACATGAAGGTAGATCCGCTAAAAAGAAATAAAATAACAGTGGGCTCAATGAGCCCCCTTGAATGACTCCGCGGTTTGCAATAAAAGTCTCGGAGAATTGAAGGCCATCAAAGACGCAGAGTGTATTCGGACGTCAAGTTGAAAAGAGAATATGAAAGAAGCGACCATATACGTTGGCTTGAGCAGCGAATTTATTCAGCAGAAGTTCACGGTTGATAGCGTCGAAAGCTTTTTTAAAGTCTATGAATGGCGTAAATGGAAGATTTTCAAGCAAAGCATGATTTTACCTTATGGCGAACCACCTTGATAGCGTCGATGGTAGAGCAGCCGCGACGAAAGTCATATTGTTCTGGTGGAAGTAGGGATTAACGCAATGACATTAATCGATTTGCGAGGATGTGTGTAAAAAATTTGTATGCATGGTTATGAAGGGTGATGCCATGATAAGAGTCGGCGGAGGAGGGATCACCTTTCTCTTTATAAAGTACTTTGATGAATCCTCACCTCTATGATGAAGGAATTGGTTTGCCGAAAAGAATAAAATTGAACAAGAAGGTTTAGTAACCAGAGAGAAAGGAAAATGAAGATCTTTTGTGTTCAATACACAGATTATCTGGTCCAGCGGCTTTGTTAGAAATCATACGAAACATGGATATTTCTAGCTCTTTAGTAGTAAATAGTGAATTGAGTGGATCGAAGTTATTGTAAGTAAGAAGGCTTATTAGATTAGTCGAAAGGGGAGATACATGTTTAAATGACAAGTGTAGAAGGTTCTTAAACTGTTCTTGAACTGGACACTGAATACTAAGACGTTCCAAAACATAGTTTTACTAAATAGCGTTTTCCATGATTACTAAGACAAATAAATTTAGATATATTGATTTTCCTCTACTTGGTATCTTTAAATAAATATAATTGAACACAAATTGAGATTTTATTCGGTTATAATCACTTAGTTGTTACCTTTTCCAGTTTTCATGCACAAATTTCCTTATAAAATAATTATCAACAGAAGTTTGCAAAAATTTATATACAAATATTTGGTACAGTTCACAGATTAAAACAACAACTCCATATTTATTACTTGCAAACATCAAACGTTGAAAAAAACAATTCCATTGCTGTAAGCATTAAAAAGAACTCATGAAATCATGTATATTTTTGGTCATTTCTTCGGAAACCTCTTATATAATTTTAGAAATTTGTTTGTAAACATATTTTTATTTAGATCTAATAAAAATATATTTTTATTTAAATATTATTTATATAATTAAACATTTAAAGAGAAAATGCTTAATTCAGTAAATATATATATTTATTTGATATATTTATTCAATTATTCGTAATATAAATAAATGCACGGAATAATTTTTATGAAACAAAGTAAAATATTAATTTTTAATATTGACAACTTATTAGGGATAAATTTAAAATGCTTATATTGAAAGATTCGTTGATGACAAATAAGTATGATATAGTATAATCTAGTATATAACCTAATCCAAAAGCTATATTGAAATGGACTTTGTATTCTGTTTATCTGATAATGACAATAATGATCAGGTAAGCTGTCTAAACAAATAGTTTTTCTTTTATTTTTCTATTTAAAAAAGAACTTTATTTATTAAATACTGTGAACTATTTCAATATTATTAAATATCAATTTATAAAATGCATACATTGTATTAGTAAACTAATTAAATCAGCTAACTGAGTCTACGTATTGTTATATAATTATAAAATAAACAAAACATAATAATGCTAAATCAAAATTTAATAATTAAATAATAAAATTAATAATTGTTTTTAGATTTTCTATAATTAAAATCAAGTTAAAAAAAATAAAAAATAAAATTTAAAATAAACGTCATTTTTATGAATTGACTAATAAATAACAGACGTTGTATCAGAATAAGAATAAGATCACTTTGTCAATAATCATTCTGAAAATATAAAATGAATTTAATATGATAAGATGTGATTGTAATATAACAAGAGCATATGAACAGCATATACAATAAAACTTATCAAAATATAATGAGTATTGAGTAATATTAAATAAATCTTTAAATAAAAATATTAACTTTAACCTATCATCACTCGCACGTACCACACGAATAAGCGTTTTATCAATCCAGCGGAGAACATCAGGTGGTGTTGTTTCCTCAATTTCGCATCTAAATACAGCTATCCTTGCCATTATAACAGCGGAAGCATCTTGATCAAAGCCAGCAGAGATTGATTGGATACCAATTGTCGAAGAATCCATAAACCTAGAATTTACAAAAATTTGATCGCGGATAAAAATTAAAAAAATAGAGTACAAGACATTCAATTTGCACGTAAAAATTCTCTAGAAAAAAGTTACATATATATCAATAGATTCTAAAAATATTAAGAGACAAACAAATATATGACAAACTTACATATACACAATATACAATATTTTGCAATACTATAATAACAAATTTTCAGTTTTACATTATTTTATCAAAATGAAAATTTAAAATTAGAATTTACTTTAATTTATTTTTTATAACAATTATTTATCATTAAAAACCAATATTTTAAAATTTGCCAAATTTTACGAAAACAAATTTGCCTTGTGGCTTGTCCGGCTTTGAAGAGATAACCCATTCTTTCAGCGGACAATCGCCATCGAATGAATCTTTGAAATAGACTAGCCCACTCGTTTTACTTTAATTAGTATTTTTTACTTATTATAATTTTACTTTATTATAATTTACTTTAATTTTTGTTTTTTAATTAGAAATGCTAATTTTTAATTTAATATTCTTTGTAAGTGAGTATTTCTTGTAAGTGAAGTTAGACTGATGTCGTAACACACAGTGTTTGGTAATTTTACAATTAAATCGTGTATAATGTTGTGTCGATGATTTTCGCGCCACGTGTTCTACAAGACAAAGTATGACTGATCGTTGCACCTTCTACACATATCTTTGCGGAGTATTTCTTGTTGGCAATTTGTAGCATTTCTTTGAGTATTTCTATGAGCTTTTCTTTGAGTACATATTGATATTTATATACTGTATATTTATCAACTTAAATGCATTGCACGCATCGATACAGTAGAATTTCACAGTTTGGATTTTTATCAAACAGTTCTTTAATTGTTTGTATCGACGTTTCAGCTCCGCAGCGTTGTTGTGAACAAAGCTAGAAATTACCAGTGACATTTCGGAGATATGTCGTAACGGTAGTCAATATTGCTTTCGAAACTATCCTTCTACTTACTTCACCTATTCCTATTAGCCGTATGGATGGATGTTTGTCCAATGGATCAGTCTGCTGACCATTAACGCATCAAAATTATTTTTGTTTAATTCGTCGGATGAAACACTAATTGCAAATTTGGATATGTCATCTAATATGCGAATTGAAGCCTGATCATAATAACATGGTAAATCATACTAATCATTTGCACATAGACTAGAAAGTCCGCAACTGTCATTTGTACGTTTGGATGCTATTCTAATTGTGTTATGGGCAATTGATAAAAATATGATAGGATGCTGTGTTTGACAATTTGAGATGTAGGATTTTAGCAGTCGTTATGGGTAAAAGTTAATGCTTTAAAACGAAAATAATAACCCGTGTTATGTTCAATATCTCGGCTACTTGTTCGATAATTTCTTAGACTGGCTGAACACATCATTGCCAATAGAATACTTATTTTTGTACGTAGTCATGTAATAGATGATGGATAGTCCCACTTTCGCTTAACCGACATTTCCTTGCTATAGTCCTTAAACATATATTGAACACGGTTCCTGTGGCACCAGTGGCAGCCCATATTAATGAACATAATCCACTATGTTCAATTTCCCGAATCCTTTCATCGTATTTCGCGTATTTTAGATGTTCATGATAATGAAAAGCTTGCTCTGGAGATTTTGTATATACAGGCATCTAAAAATTTCCTCTCCAGTCTCTCTCCAAAAAGTCAATTACAAACAATATCTGCCCTGGCATCTTTTTGCCGAGTAGTTGTCGAATTTTCGAAAACAGTCATTTCATCTACTAGTTACAATGATGGCTCATTATACACTCCGCAACATCACTCACTCATAGCTTTAAACAAAAAGTCACGAACCTCATTGTGTCGAATAAAATTGAGTGGTCCTCTTTTACACAAGAGGGCATGCGTTGTTGCTTACATGTACACTGGTTAGACAAATTGCTAAGAGTCAAGTTGTAGCGAGCGCACAATGCATCTTTACATTCTTGTGTGGAAATGTGAAACCCTTGAGATACAAGAGGCTTACACGTTGACCAATTATATGCTTCCTTCAAAGATGCATATTGCAAAGCCTTTTTCATTTCATATGGATCAATTTCCATTATATTGTTTAAAGTACATTGATATACCTCTTTTTAAGTAAGTTTTTCTGACAAAGTTTTAGTCGTTAAAGCTGCTATGTTTTCGTCATTTATATTACAGAGCATTCTGGTCAATAAGCATGATGAACGATATTGATAGACAACATCTGTTGACGTCTTTTGAATTCCAATTCCATTAAAAGCCGTAGGTACTGGACATACATCCAGAATGCTGTCATTCATTTCAACATCGAATAATAATTGTATTATGCCATTCTTTATAGCATCTTCGAGCGGAGTAAACCATTCCAATTCACATTCAGTACAGCGACATAAATGAGTCAATTTTAACTGTGCTCCGATGCAATAAGCAACATAAACTGACTGTGAATCTAATTGAACAACTGCGGCAGTTTTTCTACTAGTGCAGTCAACTCTCCTATTTTACCACAACAAACCTGTTCAACGAAATTTGTTGTTCCCACTAGAGAGTCTAAGAACTATCAAAATCATATGGCAAAAATAAATAATTTTAAATAATAAAACATTAAATCATAATTAAATCATAAATTAATATATATTAATAATATTAACAACATTAAATAATATTAATTGTTTATTTGATATTCAATTGTTAAATAATCTATTATTAAATAATAAATTATTAAATAATAAATAATTATAAATAATAATTAATTGTTATTTAATATTTTTAATAATTAATATAAAGCACATTAATTAACGTTAAAAGCTACAATTCGTCAAAAACACTTTTCTGCAAAATGCTGTGATTTAGTTAAGTACAAAAAAATATTCATTCAATAATATGTTATTCAAAGACAGCCACAAAAAATACAAACACAGTGTTTGTTTCAATTGAGATATAAAAAGTGCAAACATAACAAACCTGCGACTGATTGTGGTAACTCTTATTTTCGTGACGCCGTCTGAGTCCGTATACTTTGTTATAATTTGCATGTATCCTTGATTGTTACCATCCTGAAAATTGACTACGTAGCAATAGAGTGAACAATGCGCTTAGATAATTTACTGCATGTATCTGTGTTGTAACTAAGTCGAAAAAGAATGCGTGCGTGGTCAAACTGGTTAGCAAACAAGATTTCCATACAGATGTTCCACCGATTCCAATTTCTTGATCGGAAACATTACCTTTGTTTTCGTTCAGAGATGTGCATAGCCCGATACATCCGCACAGCTTTAATTCTCTTGATGTCTTATTAAAAACGACAATTATTGATTATTTTCTTAAGCATTCTAACCTTGACTTCAATGTTTGCATTAAAGGCCATGTCGTACTTGTTTGTAATGTCTAATTTAGTAAATATTTTCATAAAAGAATCTTTAAACAGTGTCGACTGAAACGAATCTCCCATAACCATCACTCCACTAATTATAAAATAAATTTGAACACGTTATAAATAGAAAATATTGCTTTTAATAAATGACATCATTAAATTGAAAACATAAATTTTAGAAATTTGATTTATTTATATAAAAATCATATACAAAAATCATGTAAAAATACTAATAGCATTTTTCTAATATAAACTTATTTTAAAATTGAAAGCTAAATTCAATTAACACAATGAATAATTTGTGAATGGTGTTAGGGCCAAACCCAGCCAAAAAATGTTAAAAACGTTTAACATTTTGTTATCAATATTTCTTCCATTAATTGTGGACATCGTCAGGATAAATTGTATTTATTTTAGATCTCAAACTTTTTTAAGGTTTGAGATCTAAAAAAAGTTTGAGATCTAAAATAAATACAATTTATCCTGACGATGTCCACAATTAGTGGAAGAAATATTGATAACAAAATCTTAAACGTTTTTAACGTTTTTTAACTGGGTTTGGCCCTAAAACCATTCCACAAATATTTCAACCCAGCATGTCTCATTCCGATTCAATCACAATGAATAATTAACTAATCAGTTTTTTTGAACTATAAAAAGAATATTTTATAATTTCATATATTTATGAAAAGATTAAAGATAACATACTATCAATTCAGCTAATTGAGTCCACGTATTTAATATAATTATAAAAAGTTAATTATAAAAAATATAATTATAATATATAAAGTTAAAATTCAAAATATAAATTTAAAATAAAAGTTAATTTTATGAATTGACTATTAAATAACAAACGATGTATTAATCAAAAGAATAAATTGGAAAGTGCTACCCGGATTGCGTAGCGAATTTCATTATTAAATTTAAATATTTCATATGAAATTACTTTTGTTGAAAGTAATTTATTGTAAATAGTCGATAATCAAATCAGTTAACTGAGTCTACGTATTTTATACTATATATTTTATACAATTAATATTTATATAACAATAGAATTTATTATTGAAATTTTAAATAAAAATCAACTTTTATGAATTGACAAATAAATAATATACGATGTATTTGAATGTTTATTCTTTAATTTAGAATGTTCTAAATACAAGTATTTAAAAAGTTTTATAAGTTTTTGTTATTTTTATGGTGCTGAAGCTCCTTGCCAAGAGACGAATAAGAAAATTAGAACAATTAAGGAAGCCCTTTTCTTAAGACAAGAATATGGCAAAGTCTTTGAAGGCAATAAAGCAGACGTTATTTTGAGATTGCCACAATACGGTTTGCAGTTGGAATAAACATGTAGTTTTTGGATTGATTTGTATTTTAATTTGATTTTGTTTTATATGGTGTTTTATTCCTTAGTGTTTTATCTTTTTTATTCTTGTTTTATTATTTTAGTGCTTTTTAGCCAATTTTTATCCAATTGAACTTCAATACTTGTGTTTTGTAATTTTCGGTAAAAAAATTTCTTTGATGTTTTTGTTGTAAGTATATAAGTGTTGTGTAGTTGTGATTTTACTGTTTGAATTTTTGATTTTTTTGCATGAAGAAGGTCGCTAGTAGCGACTGAAAGTTTGTAAAATTTTTCAAATAAATTCCCTACCTTGAAATTCTTCAACATTTTTAATTTTATCAAATATATAATCTTTCCAGTTTTTAATCTTAGATGCATTTGAGCTTTCGCTATTAATCAGCTTACAAAATAGCAATAACTCAGATCATATAACTGAGTCTACTTATTTTCTAATAAATAAGATACAATGTATAATAATAAGGATAAGAGGTCATCAAGATGAACTGCTATGTTATCAGGTTTCGGAACCAATTTCCTCGATCTAACATAGCAGCGTGGTCAAATACGCGCTAATAACGTAATTTCACTGATGCAATTAGATTATTTAGTGCACCTTATTCTAATACAAAGCATATTGTTTGTTATCCATAAAAATATTTAGCTTAATAGTTTAAATATTTTTTTTATATTTTGTTGTTTTGTATAATTATGTAAAATAATTTTCTTATAATTTTGTAAAATTGTAAGAAACAGAGAAGTAAGAACTTACGTCATCATATAACGAATTCTAAATTTTATTTTATTTTTCTAATTTTTATTTTTTAATAATTTGTTATTTTTTAATTCTATATTTTATTCTTTAAATTACATTTTTATTAAGTCACCATTTTCAATAAATTTTAGATTATGGTTACATATATTTTCAATTAATTCTAGATTATGGGTACAAATATAGACGCAAGGTGTCAGTCGATAGAGTATTAAGCTGGTACCTATTGCTAATTAGCCTATTAGTAAAGCTGACCAGGAAGCGTATGTTAAACAAAAGTCAAGCAACATCTAAATTAGTGATCGGCTTGCATCATATGTCGTGATGGCCTTTTTATAAACTATTTCAGATCCCTACGATGACTACAACGGCGGATCGGCCACTAAACGAAAAGGCAGAAAAGAATTACGAAGACCTGTTTTATTTCAGTAGCGATGTAAGATCATCAAGAGATATCGAGAACGGGAGGTAGTCGAACAAATTAAGACAATGAAAATGACAAGCAACAAATTTACAAAATATAAATTGAGTGCGAAGAACAATGGTTAACTCACCACTGACCGTAGGAGTTCTCATTGTCGAAGGAACTAATATTAGTTAGAAATGTGGCTCGCTTTGTTCTAGAAATAGCCAGAGTGACTTCTCTTCTATATTCTGGAATAAAGGTTTAGGCTCTCATCAGTTATGCATTCTAGGCAATTTTCTATTAAAAATTCAAACTTCATTCGTATGAACGAATGAATTAAATCAGCTAACTGAGTCTACGTATTGTTATATAATTATAAAATAAACAAAACATAATAATGCTAAATCAAATTTTAATAATTAAATAATAAAATTAATAATTGTTTTTAGATCGTCATTTTTATGAATTGACTAATAAATAACAGACGTTGTATCAGAATAAGAATTAGAGGTCATCAGGAGGAACTGCTATGCTATCAGGTTTCGGCCCCTAACTCCTCTACCCAACATAGCAGCGGGGCCAAATACATGCTAATGATGTATTTCCTCTGAAATAACTATCTAGTATCTTATTCTAATACAAAGTATATTATTTATTATCCATCCATAAAAATTTGCCACTTAAGAGTTTAAATTTATTCTTTATATTATTGTGTTGATTTATATATTTTACTATTTTCTGCTTGATGTTATTTTTATAGTAACCTAGTTTAAAATATGTATCTATTAAATTATTTAAATGATTTTGAAGAAAGCCAATATCATTACATATTGTTGCAATTCTTAAAATTTCATTATTTAAGGTATTATATTTTATATTATATGGTATGCATGAATGCTCATGCAAAAATATGTTTCTTGTACATTTAAATATGTCATATTTACGATATAAATTAATATTAGTTTTAGTTAATGTCAATTTAATGTTCATATCTAGATATACACCTTCTTTATCATTAATATTGGTTTTGTTAAGAATAAGGCTTTCTGGATAAATGTGCTCACTAATTGAATAAAAATTATTAGAATTAAATATACATATATCATCAATGTATCGAAACATATATTTCATATATTTATATTGTTTAGATTTAGTTTTTACACAGTTATGAACAAATTCATATTCTATAAAGCTTAAAAACAAGTCAGCTATAATTGGGCTACTATTACCACCCATTGGAACACCTTTTACTTGTCTAAATATAGATGTCCCTACTTTTAAATAATTTTGATTTATCAAAATATTTAAGGATTCTATTAATTCAATTTTATCCATATATTTATATTTATTTGATGGTTTAATTTTTGTTAGATAGGCGTTATAATTATTATAACATATATATGTATATCTTTTTCCGAATATAAGGTTAATTAATTTTACTAACGCTTCTGTAATATCTACTAAATCTAGATTTGTATAAAGCGTACTAAAATCGTATGTATTTATATTTTGAAAATTTATTCCTTTTGTCTGTTCTAAAAATTCTTTTGTAGAATTAATACTGAAATAGTGTTTTATACCAGTATTAATTTCGATTACCTTGCAATATTTTTTAAAATGTGCTTTAATTACTTTAAGTATTTTATTCATATAGACAGAAAGTGGTTTTAATGTACATTTAAACGCACTACATATGAACCTAGGTTTTATTGGATTTTTATGTAATTTTGGATTCCAACATAATATAGGTATAGTTTTATTATCTAATTCAACCTTTATACCCTTTTTATCCATTATAGAACAGTGACTTGTAATAATTGTTTCTAAACTCAACTCACTACGTTCATATGTTGGATTTACATTTAAATCATTAGAATTAACCTCTTTCATTAGTATATCATAATAAAGCTTTTTGCATATGAAGACAAAGTTATTACTAGCTTTATCAATAGTTGTTATTATATAGTTATCCTTTAATTTAGTAAGTTCTTTATACATATCTTTATTAATTTTATTTTTCCTTTTATAATTGTTTGTTATTTTCATTTTATTTTTAATTTTATCAAATATATAATCTTTCCAAATTTTTATCTTAGATATATTCGAACTTTCACTATTAATCAGCTTACTAAAGTAATCATTTAAGTTATTATATAACGAATTGTAAATTTTATTTTTGTCGTTGTTATTATTTAATCTCTATTTATATCCTTTTGATAGTAGCATTCTTAATTCACAATTTTCAATTAATTCTAGATTATGGGTACATATATGTTTATTTATTTTATCAAAACTAAGACTTTTACAATTGCATTCTGTTTCCATTATGTTTCTAATATTATCGTTACATATTGATTTTAATTCTTTATTATAATTACAAATTTTTCGTCCTAATGGTGGTAGGAGTTTATACCTTATTTTAGGAATATATTTACTTAAATCTGACCCTATTATTTCTTTACTTTTAGAATTATTTAAAAGTCCGGCTATATTTATGTTATCTATACATTTATTAATGAAGTTTATGGTTAATGTATATTTTCTATTGTTATTATTTACATTTATTGTACGATTATAGTATTTTGTATTACAATAACTGTCTATTATACAACTTAGCCTATCATAGTCGTTAATTAATTTTTGATTTATTGAACATATGATATCTTTAGAAAAACTTCTTATATTTAAATAAAGATCTTTTAGCTTATAATTACTTAAAAGTTGTTTTAATATTTCTAATTTTTCATTTATATACATATCTTTTTTAATATTTTTAACTCTATTTTTCCTATTCCTTTTATCACCATGACTTCTTGGTTTGCGTTTAACCGGATTATTATAATATAGTTGTTTATTATGTATTATACTACTTCTGGCAATTCCTTGTACCACGTCATTCAATCCTAATGGGTACATGGAATAAAGCGTTTTAATCCAAAAATCTTCTTTTTCTAATAGTTTTTGATTTAATATTGAAATGTTTTCTTCGATAATATGTTCTAAAATAAATAATTTACAGTTTTTAATATCATGTCCTATTAATCTCATATGTTTATGAAATATAGTTTGACTATTATGCTGTATATTATAAATGTGTTGCCTAAACCTAGTTTTTAACATTTGATATGTTTTTCCTAAATATTGCAATCCACATGTGCATTGTATTAGATACACTACACCTGCGGTATTGCAGTTACAATTATTATTAATATTTAATGAAAAACATTTGTTTGTCGTATTACTTACGATACAATTATTATTATTTATAACATCACAAACTATACAATTTTTTCTGTTACATTTAAAAGATCTAAAATTGAAATCATTAGTACTTACGTATTTTTCCAATATTGTTGAGTACATGTAACTTTTAAGTCATGATTTTTAACGTTGCTTTTTCGGTGTCGCCACCTAGTTTAGTTGACTCAGACTAAACTTACAACTTGCCATCCAGCAGCATCCGACAGGGGGCTGCCCTGCTTAAGGCGGTTGCAGGCTGGAACAAGATCTATAAAGATCTACCACCTTCACTCCACGCGCTACGCGACCTAGCTATTGGCCATTACCTGGTCTCTTAAACGTGATCACGTGAAGCAGTTTACATTTTAAAGTGTAAACACCTTGGGATGCAAACTTCTCCCTTTTTTAAGAATTAATAATTCATGCTTGTTTGAAAAGAAAAAATAATAAAGTCGTAACCAATAATACATAGTTTCAGTATTTCTGACAGAGGTCATATTACCGGGAAAACAAAGTCCACAGGTCAATAATAACATGTCAGTAGAACAAATTAAATCAGCTAACTGAGTCTACGTATTGTTATATAATTATAAAATAAACAAAACATAATAATGCTAAATCAAAATTTAATAATTAAATAATAAAATTAATAATTGTTTTTAAGGATTCATAAAATCCTTCAATGAACGAATTCATAAAATCATCACATTCTTAGAAATAAAATTGATAATTTCATCTGTAATTTATGTAAGGAATGCTTTAATAATACACCCTCTACTAAGAACTAACTATGAGGCTTCTCAATATGACTGAACTATAATTGGGCGTTTTGTCTTTCCGAATACGTAACGTTATGCGCTTTAATATGTTTTTTCATATTCTACATTTGCTTACAAGCTGTCTAGCTTTGTCGCCTCGAAACAAAAGTAGTATATGTCGCCTACATGCGAAGGTAGCATGTGAAGCAACTATTTGTATTTCCGAATGCGTAATTTATATATGTTTAGAGTAACAAGTATAAAAACACCAGGTTTGAGTTTATATTGTTTATACTTGTTACTTAAAACGCATGAAGTTACGCATTCGAGAAGACCTATAGTTGCCTCATATGCAAAAGAAATACGCAGTTTGATACAAAAATACTACAACGTTAACGGACTTAGTATAAATGTCGGTATTTGTTTCGCGCAGGAGATTAAAACATATCCAGATGTTGTATCTCTGTTTACAAACAAACCATTACAGCGAGCTATTGAAATGACCTCCGCATTATTGGAATTGACGTACAAAGAGCCTAAAATAAGCTTTAAAGATTGGACTTGCTTAATTGAATGTGGCACTTCAAAATCCATTTTCTCCTTTTAGAGTGACATTTATCAGCAAATATATGGCGTTTCAATGGAATCTTTTTTAGAAACATCGATGGCATATATCTACATGAGTTACTTCGAGAAAAACATTTTCTATGATTTACCTGGTATACTCCAATATTGGAGGTACGTGGACAGCACATTTTGTTGGATTTAATGTAGAACTAGAACCCTGCAATTTGGATACCTTGCTGAACATGAAAGATTTTAAAATTTACTGGAATGTTACATACGAGAATTCTGATAAACATATTTCCTTTCTAGACGTCGACATATTTCGACCCCAAATGCTTAAGACGGACGAGCATAATAAAGCGGACATCCCCTGGGATAAACCGTTTGGCCCACTGACATACCTATAAGATATAAAATCCAGGTGGTTGCTGTATTGTACTAAAGAGCTTTAAAAAATTTCTACGGATGAGTAGACGTAATAGGTATTGAAAATATTTACTATGTTATTTGAAAGACAGTATCATCTGCAAGCTTAAAACAAGTTCAAAAGGATGAGTAAAGAGCAAAGTCGAAAAAAAAATAAAGATAGCCGCTACAATTTATTTTCTACCACTTATATTTCGTAAGAGTATAATAATATAGTGATCGATTCACTGAAGAGTGATGGGCAACAAAATATAATTTATCACAAAAGCGACTTTCCCTGACCTTTTTTCATTTTATATATTTTATTTATTCATAAAAATATCAGATACAAGTTTAAATTTAATTTTAAACTTAGTAATTTAAAAGAACTAAAAATCTTTGGTTCAATGTCCAAAGAACCAAAAATCTTTGGAACACAATGTGTACATGTCAATAATGAAATGTCAGTAGAACATTTCAGATCAATTAATAAGGCTTTACCCCAATTATTGTTTGTACTATAAATGATTAAAAAAATGAACATTTCTTTTAATAAAAAAATATTTTCATGACTGAAAAACAAAGCTAAAATTAGAATCTAAAATTTGTAGTAGTTTACAAGTTTGTTCTAAGATAAAAAATTCACAAATTTTATTTTTTTTATATCTTTTGAAAGATACAATTTTAAAAGATGTTTACGATATATAATACCGTATATATACGATATTTAAAATATATTTGTAAGATAATCTTAATTATAAGATTATGTATTTTTAAATCTTAATTTTATTGTAAAACTCGTCTTCATGAAAACGCCAACATTTAAAGATTCAGTTTTAGAAAATTAATAAGCAAAATTAATATAAGAAAATAATATTTTGTACCCTGTATAATTGCAGCAGTACTTCATTTCAGCAAGCCCAGTTTGATCAAGACAACACGAAAATAAATCCATAGCAAACCCATTCCTCGCTGAACGATTTGCTAGAGATTCGTAGAACTAAAATGATTAATAGAACAAAAACTTAAAATTTGAAGACTGATTATCAATTCAAAAAAAATGAGTTTAGATAAAAATTAAAAAGTACTTTAAACTTCAAATAGATTAAATAGTTATTTTTTAGAATTTGTTAGGGAAGAGATTAAAAGGGGGATAAAAATTAACTAGAGCAACTACAAATTTGGTGATCTCAAGTTGAGCTCCCATAAAAAATGGGCGGTCTGGGCCTTAGGAGTACAAACAAACACAGAGCGGCAGCCTTTGCAGCAAGCGTCAGCACAGTGGCCGCGTTTGTGAACCAGGATCCAAATACATTTCCGGGCTTTATAAACGCGAATGAAATACCTGCGTTACACGGAGCATAAGTGGAACAGCAGGCTTTATCCACAAGACAACATCAAATATCGTTCAAAATCGACTCAGAGAAGAGGAAAAATCTATTAGACACAGGAGATGATCAGACAAGGGCCAGATTAATAGCGGTATCACAGCCACATGCGAACGCAGGGTTACAATGCGCCCCAAATTGAAGTATCGGCCTAGCTCTTACTCACCAAGAATTTACAATTCTTATAAGAATGTGGTTAGGCCTGCAAATTGCTCCAAGTGACTACCGTTGTTGTCGATATTTTCGAAACGCAGATGCTGAGGGCTTCCATGCACTAACTTGCAACTACGGTGGTTTTCCAGGAATGCGTCATAATGGAATTCGTGACGTCGTTCTCCAGGCGGCACAATCAGCAGGAATGCATGTGGGTTGCGAGGTTTGCAACCTTGTCCAAAATCTTAAAGAACGGCCAGCCGATATTCTGATCTACGGGGATTATTCAGATGCTATAGACTTCGCGGTAACACATCCACTACAGAAATCTTTTCTTCGCCAGTCAGCTTATGTGCCTGGTTACGCAGCTGCGCAGTACGCATCATCGGTCAAAGATAGAAAGTACCGTGCTAAAATGATTGAGGCGGGATATAACTTCATACCTGCAGCCTTGGAGTGTTACGGCGACTGGAATATGAAAGGGGAGAAAATCATTAGACGAATCGCCCGATATTTAGCAATTCGATCATCTATACCATACAGCATCGCATCTGCACGGCTCTTTCAACGAATATCAATAGCACTCATGTGAGGAAATTCAAAAGCTATATTATCTTGTATTGATATGTTAAACCGACTGTATTACGAGATAGCTAACCCCATAATGGAGAATCCCACACGAAGAATAAACCCCTTCCAGGCACTTGATCTGGCAGTTGACTCTCTTCCATCGTCAATTGATCAGTCCGCTCCTGGATACATTGAATTTAACAATACAAATGAAGTAATTGTCACGCTAGCTAATATACCAGGATCCAGTGTCGATACGTCAGTTTTTACAGGAACTCATAAATTGTGTTCCTACAGAGATTGTGCACTTATAGAAGAAAACGGAAAATTCACACTAAAAGTATTGAGCTCTGCAATCACAGTAAAGCCCCAAAGTCTTTCAAGCAAAATTAAGCCACATTTTGACACCTTTCTGCAACAATGTGACAATTCATCAAATAATAACGACGCTGATGATCCTGAATCTTTACCTATAAACTCACAGCGAGAAACCGAAAATAGTAAACAGACCGTCGATTATATGACACTTGACGTACATACATTATCTGATTCTGAATTAACTGACAGTTTATCGAACGCAAATAGTGATAATCATGAATCGGACGGAAGTTTTAATTATGAAACAGAATTATTAATTGACTTTTGTGAAACGGATCAAATAATCACGCCCACTATAAACAAACAGATGATACCGGAAAAAGGCCGGCTAGTTGTCAGTGGATCGGTTGATTCAGATATTCTAGATGATCAGGCGCTATCTGAAAGTAGTGATAACGAAGAGGAGGAAGTCTAACGCTATCGATTATGGACATTATACGAAGAGGTTAACTATTTCTTTGACATTTTTGTTCTTTTATTGTAATTCGTAAATTAAAAATGTTATATGAATACTTGTAATAATTGAACAGGAAAAAAATAAACGAATTTAGTGTAAGGTGTTTGTTTACATGAGACTAAAATGTAAGCAAAATTTTTATTCAACTTTTGTCGAAGATTTCACAAATATTTTTATTTCCTTAGTGTTTAGAATGCTTCGAGTCACCTAAATCAAAGTTGGAAGATCGAATAATTCATAAAAAGAATAACTTATTGCCGTTATTAGGGCTAGCAAATCTTAATCAATCAAATCAGCTAACTGAGTAACATATTTAATATAATTATAATATTAAAAAATGCTAAATCAAAATTTAATAATTAACTATTATTTACACATTATTTAATTTTAGAATTACTATTTTTACATAAATTTATGAATAATAGGTAAATTAATAAAGAAGAAAAGAAAGAAATAATCTGAAATAATAAAAAAATAAATTCACTGAAAGATGTATCAAGTACCTAAATTACAAAATTACAAAAACCTTCAATACGTTCTACAGCCATATTTACGTCCCCCATAGATACAACAAGAGCTCTAAGATTTGCCTCACGTTTATGAAATCCCATTTTTCGCATTT
Organism: Pomphorhynchus laevis; assembly: GCA_012934845.2. Taxonomy (NCBI): domain Eukaryota; kingdom Metazoa; phylum Acanthocephala; class Palaeacanthocephala; order Echinorhynchida; family Pomphorhynchidae; genus Pomphorhynchus; species Pomphorhynchus laevis. The sequence continues at coordinate 68,959 of WNNJ02003556.1, read as the reverse complement.
GTTCAAGTTCGGATGCATAAAGTTGTTATGGAGTTTGGTTTAGTTGTTGATTTGTCAGCTGATGTTGCTGGGGATTAAGAAGATTTAATAGTTGAAAAACGAAGTATAATCTTGATTTGAATTCTGTAAATTTTGAAATTCTGTTGTTGCATAATCTGTTTGTCTATTGCTTTGTGATCGAACAAAATCCACATTCGATAAAGAAGGTTGACTATTCATTTGGTTATCGACCATACCGCTTATATTTGAAGATATCAACCATGAATATACTTGTGGGGATGTGCTTCTAAGACGAATTAGGTTTTGTTGAATTAGTATAATCGACATTAATGTTCGAAAATTTGTGTATAGAGCACGAATTTCAGGTATCGACCACTGACTTATAAACTCATGAATTACACGGTGTACTTGTTCGCTTTATCTTTCGTCCTGTACAGATTTATATGTACGCAGCAGATTAAGTAGAAAACCATAATCGCGGATAAAATTATCTATATTCGGATTAAAACTGAATGCCCACAACATGTCGATTAACATGCGAGAATTTTCAGCAACGTCAACTAATAATTGGCGTAGCTGTTGAAGGTTAATCGTAGAATACCGAGTAGTGTTTTCGCTTGATGTAGTTTGTAAAGGCGAATCTAACGGGTTTGTATTAGATACATTTGGTCTAGATTAATCAACCAAATTAAATGGCAATTGATTTAAAACAGATGCAGATCGATTATTCTGAAAAGCAGTATTCTGATATGTTCCCGGTTAGGCAGTTGGTCTGTATTTTCAGTTCCTACTTGACTAGTGTTAGCTGTACTAGATGAGCTAGAATTAGTATTCAGAGGATTATAGCCAAACTGCTCCTGCGTCGCATTAAGCATTGGTTCTTGAAAATCCCGATAAATTTTCTGAAGAGCATTATATCCGCCAGGTAAACTCTCAAGTTTATCAGGGCCCTAACATTGTTTCTCATAATTTCCAGTGGCGCTGTCGGATTACGCATAATTTCCATTGTTTGACGCATAAAATCCGGATTGCTAAAGAATTGTGAAACCACAGGGTTTCGCTCAATCACTCTATGTATTTTGTGGATTGTTAAGCATAATTGATCTAAGCAATTCAGGATTACTCATAAGTACTTGAACCATATGATTACTTAGGATTTGAATTGCATTTGGATCAGTCTGAAGTGTGCGAAAAAGATTTTGTTGAATTTCATTAAAATTTGCATTTCTAAATAAAAGGCTCAAAAATAGTGTAAGTGGTAATCCGGGTAATGCTGTAGTTCCATCAGTATGTTGATCAATATTCGGTGGTTGCGATACCGACCGCTCCTTAATTGTTGGTTATAGCAGAAGCGATAAAAAATGATTATACAGTTGATTAGTTGTGGAGTGATTTGCCGAAGGTCGTCGCGGAAACATGCGTCGCAGGGCAAACTCGAAATGATCGTCGTTGACGACGGGTGCTGTTCGAATATCGGGGTCATGGACTATCTCGACTGTCTGGACTGCGGGCAGTGTAAGGTCGCACGTAGAAAAGAGTCGCATCGAAGGGTCGTCACAATACCCAAGAATTTTCTCAATTAGTGTTGGCCCATCATATCGAAACTTTTAGGGATATCTATAGCATTTCCCCTTATCAGTGCAACGGACACGCGCTGAAATAGCTGATACGCTTCCCTGCAATACGAGGTACTGTTTCTACATGACATGGAACGAGCAATGAAACGAATAAGCTTTTCCCCTTGGGGTTTTATCAAACCCCAAGAGGAAAAAAATGCTGCCGCAAATCACAAATGCTACCGCAAATCACAAATGCTGCCGCAAAACGGTATCCACTATCCTCTAATTTGCGTGTATATTTCCTTTCCTTGACACAGTTGGCGTACTTGCATAAAGCATATCAAGTGATCTCATAAGCCGTTGAAATATAAGCATTTTCTTGGGGGAGGGGTTAATCACAGCAAAATCAACTGCTAAAAAAGGGTCCTTATAAAACAGACTGCTTGCCAGTCTCTCCCTCAAACCTCGAACTAGGTAAGGTACTACCTTTGTTATCCTCAATCCATCAGAAACCGATGCTTAAAAGATCGTATCCCTCAAGTTATAATGTCGAATGCCGGGTGGCCTCCCAACATGCATGTTAAGAAGTGGAAGCCGAATTTGTCTGCCATCCTATGGCAGCGTATGCATCGATAATCACTTTTTCAAAGAGACATTTCTAATCAAAGACATAAAAGCACAACACATTCATTTGGTGATAAATTCATGTGTGGATTTGCTAGGGACGTCCTGCAAACAAACACACGCGTGTCGGCATGAAACTGCCAATAATTGGGCGAATAAAAGCGATCGGCGTTCTCCAGTAGCCTGTGGTGCGACACTTCGTCAATGTGACAAGATAATACTTGTTGATTTGTTTGGGGATTTCCCACATGTTGCGGAATGTTAGATTGAACGGATTCGTACACAGGGAAAGTTTTAGGGTCAACGTTCAATTGGCTAGCGACAATTGAGTTTTAGGCGAGGTCTATAGTGCGCATTAAATGGTTTACAGGTGGATCGGATGCGCATATACGAAGCAGGATCAATGCAACCGGCGGGTCAGGGAGATTTTCGAGAGAGTGCAGAGTTTGACGCAGGGATAGTAATACAGCATCGATAAGATATCCTGAACAATGCAATTTAGACCCGATGGGACTTCCAAAAATTGTGAAGTTTTTTGTGGTATAAACCAATGAGATCCATAGGTATCTGAGCTTTATCAAATCAACCTTGTCAGCCCAGCCAATTACTTCAGTCTTTTACCAGTAATAGACAGTCCAATCGAGGATTTTGTTGGGGTTGGTCACAACACGAGCCAGAGGCTCGCCAATAGCCAGAGGAGTGCCGCCTACAATTCCGTCGTCGATGTACCACTTATTTAAGCTGATACCTTCAACCTCTGAGATCTAGACGACAATCGGATTAATCGCCAGGCAAAACAGAACTGGACCAACAGGATCTTCTTATTGACCCCTCTTCATGATTGAAGAGGTTCCAGGCTACCGAACCGAGGGCTCGAGGTAGTGCCGTAGCATCATAATGTGTGTACCACTTCTAGCGCTATTGCTTAGCATTTTGCGAATACGAGTCATTCCATTGATTTTGATAATGCATCTATTTTATTATTTGAAAGTAACTTGTTATCTCGCATTATTCAAGAAGCTTATTTTATCCGAAAACACCTAATTTAATGCTTAATAATAAATCTGATTATAATCTTACAAATTTTCAATTTGTTGGTTTTCTCATTGTTTTAGGATATTTTTGGTTAAGATTAAATTGTAATTAATTAATTTATTATTATGTTATCTTTATTATTAATTCGTATGTTTTTATCGCTTGTTTTATGATTTTGCTTTTAATTTGTTTCACTATTTTATTTTGGTTTCTTTTTTATTTTGTTTGTTTTTAAAATGTGTGTTGTTAATTTTTCGGTGTATGACGTTGCGTGTTTCGGTATTTTCATTTTCTTTTCAAGTAGAAATGCGGGGCACATCAATGCCTGTACTTTCGTATAAATTCTTTATTGCAAGCGATCCCCGATAAACAATAATGTTTAAACTAAATGTCCCAACTAAATGGCTGATTTCGCTGCTACGTCACAATACAAACGTTGCAGGCTTACCTGTTCTAACTATCATTTATATTGTTAAAGAGAATTATTTATTCCTTTTTTGTGATAAGTGATAGTTAGATAAGTGATAGTTTTTGTATATAAAAAATTTTTGACATTTTATTGTAATCTTGATGATGAAAGAAAAATGAAATATTCCGAATTGTAAATTAATGAAATACAAATTTTTGCAATTTTTTCTGTTGCTTTATTGATACAAGCAGTATCAATATAAGTGTATCAATATAAATTTGAATATAAATTAAAATTTATATTACATAAATTTAATATTATTGATTTTGACATTAATGCATTAAGATGATTTTAATTAATATTAAAGATTTACATTTATAATTCAAACAAAGAAACATTATTTTATTCTTTGGTCCTGAAAAACTATATATTCGAATTGGAAGAAAGTTTGGGTTTAGTATCTATTAACATATATTAATTAATTTGACCTGTCTTATAAATTTATTTTTAACTTATCTTTAAATATTGTAAAATAATAAAAATTAATACTGGTATATAACACTATTTAAGTATAAATTCAACAAAAGAATTTTTAAAACACAAAAAAAAGAATATATTTTGAAAATATAAATATGTGCAATTTCAGTAAGCTTTATAACCATTTAGATTTAGCAGATATAAGGGCAGCTTGAGAAACATTAATTAATCTTATATTTGGAAATAGATATACATATATAAGTAATATTAAGTATAACGTCTATCTAATGAAAGAGAAGAGAAGGTGAAGATAATTGATCAGGAATGGGATATGTTCAGATCCTCGACTATTACGGGAGGAACTATTACGGGCTGCGTGCGCTATCAGGTTATTCTTCGTTGGTGTATCTAGAATGGATAGCCTGAAAATACGTTCTTAATGTGCTTGAACTCCAAGTTGTGTCATTGCACGCAGCATCATTATTCGTTTGTCTCTCAGGTCGTCACCAATAAGGACAGAATCGTAAGTTGAGACAAGCATCGGCGAGAATAATCGTTCCAATTATTATGTAAATCCTGGGTGGGTGATTCCCAAACCACCTAATTTTAATGGAGAGCACATCATTGCTATCCAATCGTCATTTAGGTTCCACATAGCGAATATAGGAAGTAATTGTTGAGTAAGTGTATTTATCGGATAAGTCCATACAGTCTCAATGCACTCACAATGCGCATTATATAGATACATATTTAAAACTAGATAACTACAGAAATAACATCAAGCAGAAAATAGTAAAATATATAAATCAACATAATAATAAAAAGAATAAATAATTTAAACTCTTAAGTGGCAAATTTTTATGGACATATTTTTGCATGAGCATTTATGCATACCATATAATATAAAATATAATACATTAAATAATGAAATTTTTAGAATTGCAACCATTTGTAACGATATTGGCTTTCTTATAAAAATAAAATCAAATTAATAAATCGTAAAATAATAAATCAAAACAAAAACGTTAAAAATAAATTTAAAATCATTAACGGAAATTTTTTATGGCTTGATAACGAAAAATTGGCAATGGTACATCAGTCCCAGCTTCGCTTACAGAGCACTGAATGCAATTGAACGCCTACATCACAACGACAAAGTTATTCATTTTGCTTGCACATTATTGTAATTTTTTAAACAATTAATAAATACTATATTTTGTATTAGAATAAGATACTTGATAATACAATTTTATCAGAGGAAATACATCATTAACATGTATCTGTCCTTGCTGCTATGTTGTGTCGACGAATAGAGGCAGAAACTAATAGCATAGCAATTGCTCTTGATGATCTCTAATTATTATTCTGATACATCGTATATTATTGATCAGTCAATTCATAAAAATTAACTTTATTTTAAATTTTAAATAAAATTATGTTCCTTATGATGACCTCTAATACTTATTCTTATACATCGTCTGTATTTATTAGTCAATTCATAAAAATTGACTTATTTAAAATTTCAATTTTTTATTTTAACTTTATTTGAACTATAAAAGAACGTAAACCAATTTATTATTATTTAATTAAATTATGATTTAGCATTATTATTTTTAATTTTATAATTATATTAAAAACGTAGACTATATTTGCTGATTCAATCTGTCATGTAATAAAAATAAAGAGGCATTTAGTCAAATGCTGTATTCTGTGCTTATAGACGCTGAGTTACCGATAGCACACATATTGGCGAATCGCGTTATTGGCGTCGCAGCATTTATGTCATCGTAAAATATTGCTTGATTCGTGGATTCTGAACAAAGGTTTAAAGTAAGCCTTTAAAGATTTAAATTTTAATAAACAGGCTTGAAGATTTGATTTTTTTGTTAAATCGCGTATAACCTGTAAGGTCATTAGAACCAATCTAATGTCGAGGTTCGTTGAAATACAAATATTTGAAAATAAAATTTTTCGAATTAATTTAAAAAATATTAAAATATAATACCAACCTTGATCGCCTTACGCATATATTTCACCTCATCCTTTTGAATGTCGTGATGAGAACGAATAGGATTCTTAAGTTCTTCATCAACAACCATCCCAGGACCTTCTGTACATGGCCCACCAATAAACGTTAATATTCTGGCAGCGCAGTTTGGAAATAAGGTCTAGCAAAAAAAATCAGTCAGAAAAATTAGAAATTAACAAATAATGTCAATATTGTGTGAATTAAATTTAAAAAACTCTATTGATAAACCTCACGGGTGAATTCCTAACACATGTTCGTGTTATAAATTTTGCGAATCAATATGTTACAAAAAGATATACTTTGTGGTCGAACGCACATTGTCCTGCTTTAGCATTGTAAAAAAGGGCCTTTAAGCAATTCTGAGATTGAGTATAAATCAATTAACAATTCGATATCAGTCATGTACAAACATAATGTAATATAATAGTTTCATTTGGCAAACATTTGAATTACATCGTTAAAGATAAAATATAAAAATATAATCTTCAAAAATAGCTTTTAAATAAATGTTTTAAATAAAGACTTGTTAACGATAATGAATCTTAATCAATTTTCTTCAAATATATAAAACTTGAAGTTATATATTTTACAAACGACTCTTCTATTCTGTACTCGTTTGTAATAAGGCATCTATTAAAACATAAATGATCAGTAATTATTTTATTTATCAACTTTCACCAGTCAGCATGTGGATATTGAGTATTAACTATAACTGATAAAAATAGAGTTATTTTTAAAGTAAGGTACGTGAAGTTCCCGGGATAAGACATCCAGGGCTTACTTTTCGAAATCTAAAGAGAAGAAAGGAAAAATAAAATTTAAATTTTGATTGGTTTTAAATTTAAGTTTTGAACAATTCATTACAATATCCTACCTCAAGTAAGCTTACAGCGATGCTCAACGCTGTTCCTGTTGAACGTCTTGCTCGTTTACCTTGGAAAAGGGGCCAAGGATCATTCCTCACTTGACTGATTATTTCACTGATTTGCTTTTCGTATTGGGATATCGGAAGTAAAAATCTAAAATTATCTGCTTATAACAAATATATAAATTAATAATTTTTAATTGATTATATAATTAACAACAACAATTTCTTGATAATAAAAAAAGCACACAAGATTTTTCTTGTCAAACACTGGTCCAGCTGTAAGGTCGTTGAGGCACTGTACGAACCAAACTACTCCAGACATCAAGATCCTGAAGTACAGACCAGAAATCACTTTCAGAGAGCCCAAGGCGTACTTTGGCAGCTTCGAGATTTGATCTCTCAACCAGTACAGAGGTCTAGCTCGAGGTCTCTTTCAAGCGAGTTCGGCATGGAAAACCTACGAGGAAGGCAATTCCTAGACATTATTCTAACGTGCCAGGCCTTGTCAACTGACATTCTTCGATGTGGAAGCAACGACTTAACTACGAGTCCATACCGGACAACCGAATTCCTAAACTTATCTATAAGGCTAATACCGGCACACAGCGAAATAACCTAACTTCGGTCGATTGTATCCGAGATATTATTTTTTCATTCAACACCCAAAGCTCATGACCATAGGTAAAGATAGGAAAGGAGAATGCGTGGTAAACACTGAGCTTCGCATTAAGACTCAACTCTCGATTCACCACGACATACCTGTACAAAGAACGCAAATCGGCAGTAGCTAAACATATCCGCTTCACAATCTTGCTGATGTTCTTGCCGTACTTCCAGAACAATACAATAAATCAAATCAGCTAACTGAGCCAACGTATTTAATATAATTATAAAATAAAAAATAAATAAATAAAAATTATAATAATGCTTAATCAATAAATCAAAATTTAATAATTAGGAAAAAATAATTATAAGTATTTTTTTGTAACAAAATTCTTTTGCTATGTAAAATAGCAAAATTACAACTATTTACAACTATGTTGAAAACAAAACAAAAAAATCAAAAGCTGGTAAGTAGAATCTGCCCGCATAAGTTAGTCAATTTTACTATTCCTCTTACTCTCCATGACGCATCAGGCTTTTCCTGGCTGTATCGCAAATTTTATTATTTGTTTTAGCCAAAAAAATTCCCTTCGGTCCCCGGTAGCTTCCGTAATTCGTCGGGCTATACATTGTAAAAAGTCTAAGTTGACTGACCAAAGACTTCAGCCGTTACTACGGCAATCTGTTCGAATAAGTCTCCGTGAGAAATTGAAGCGTATTTGCGTCGCTTGGAAGTTTTGCTATTGTTACCGCTAATCCTATCTATTTATTTGTCTGTTTATTGATCTTGGGGAAAACACGTCGACGCATGTACAATCCCAACACAAGATCATTCCTCGGGAAAATGGAAAGATCGTAACTCCGTCTGGAGTTACGACCTTTCCATGCTTTGCGGCGTCATAGATTCGACGCCGCAAAGCAGGCGTCGTGGATTTGACGCCTGCTCTGCGTGCCTTGGCAATTTGCCTTCTGCGTATTTGCAGGATAACTCATGCAAACTAAGCTCACCAACCTGTGTTCCTCACCTGCACTGATGTAGCTCGCACATACGAGCACCAACTCGTATACCGATAGCGATGCGTAATGTCTCGTTATCCAAAAGTGTGTCAACGATGGGATATGGACAGCCTGCAACCAGTATGCGCTCTCCTTTTGAATAGCCGCATTCAACCGCGCCCGGCACATCTGATTATAATTTGAATACAAGCTACTTATCTTTAAATCATTTAGAATGATGTCCCATTCTTTTTGTATATCTCGGAAATAAGGAAATAAATTATCAGCTCGCTGTCGCCACGCATCCAAGGAGTTTACCAACCCTGTCCAGAGGTCTAAATCGTCAACACGAGCACAAAAAGACGTAACTAAACTTTCGGTCTAATAGAGCGATGCGAGATATTAGGCAAGAGACACGTCTTTTAGTTGCCTGAGACCCAATCCATCGTATGACGTAGGAAGAATCGCTTGCTGCCACGCCAACGCATTGAAATATATATTTAATATTTTCGACTCAGATTATTTTACGAGTTGATCGAATTCTCGCAAAGAAACCTCGGCAATGTATGCTGAGCATGAACGCAGAACGTACAGAATCTTTGCAATGCAGAATCAATTCTTAAGCAAGTAGAAAGCCTGATAGTTGTCAATCTGTTTCAAGATTGACAGGAGATCAATCTGGAGGTAGCTGGCCTTTCACATCAAGGCCAGCTACCTCCGTTTCAATTCGACGCACAATTGCCCTCCACCGCTGTCTAGCGGAGAACACAAAACGAGACACGCCTGGACCATGTTGGTAAACAAGGGCAGGGAGATAAGAAGTCTGGCCCCTACTTTGTTGGCGTTACGTCCGATTAGAAACAAAAGGTGGCTTGGTCGCAATCCATCAGCACCAGCTGCAGATTCAGATTATAAATAATTGTTTAAGATTTTATAATTTAATCTCAAGTTAAAAAAAGTTGAATTTAAAAATAAAAGTTGATTTTTATGAATTGACTAATAAATAACAGACGTTGTATCAGAATGAGGATTAGAGGTCATCAGGACGAACTTATATGCTATCAGGTTTCGGCATGGTATGCATGAATGCTCGTGCAAAAATGTTCCTTGTAAATTTTTAATACGTCATCTTTTCGATATAAATTAGAAGTAGTTTTAATTGACGTTAATTATGTGTTCATTTCTAGCTATATACCTTATTTATCATTAATATTGGTTTTATTAAGAAAAATGTTACCTGGACAAATTTGTTCGCTTATTGAATAAAATTTATTAGTGTTAAATACATACAGATCATCAATGTATCAAAATATATATTCAATATTTTTATATGATTTAAATTTATTTTTCACACAATTATGAACAAATTTATATCGGAAAATTCGTTAAAATTAAAAGTCGCACTTCCCGACGTCGTACGGCAAAAACAAAATATTAGAATTGGTGCAAAATTTTAAGCAAACAATTTGCTCGCGCAAACTTTACGCGAGATCGGTAAAAAGGTGTAGATCATAATATTAATTTTGATCGACTTATGGAAAGTGTGAAAAAATCATGCATTTGTATTCTATTAAAAAATGTAAAATGATGTGATATAATACATTTCATTTGATACAATGAAATGTAACAATGTATAAAATAAAATGATAATTTAATTGTGCAGTCGTTACTACAATTTAAATTTTTGATGACACTGCATTTCACTTAAATACTATAAGTCAAAAGCAGTACGCTACATTTCAGTATTGGTGGACCTCGTTAGCTACTGATCCAATACCTATATTTCACGTTTCGGCCCTTTAAATGATGGCTGAAGATCATTCGAATCGTCTGTTTTTTTGGTATTTAGTTTTAATCAACACGTTCGTCTTAAATTTTGCAGATTTAATTAAAATCATTTCCGATTTTAAATTAAATCAGCAAAGGTAAGGGAATGATCTACCTTCATTTGAAAACCTACCTAAATTTGCGATTAATTTATATTATCAAACTAGTCGTCTAAAGTTTGCTTCCTAGTTTTAAATTAATTTAATTGTGCAGTCGTTGTTACAATTTAAATTTTTGATGATACTGCACTTTGCTACAATAGTATAAGCCAACAGCAGTAAGCTACATTTCGGTATTAGTGAATCTCATCATATACTGATCCAATACTTACATTGTGTCAATACCTACATTATAACCACAAAGAAGATCGTCTGGTCCACTCAAGGTCAAGTCATCCAAATACCAAGAATTTAATGGGAACTTCAAGTAGTGTGTTAAAAAATTAATGGTAAGGGAGAATAAAAAAGTCCAAGAGGGTATCCCAGCTGGAAACCGCTACTAGAAGAAATTACCATATTGCTGAACAAAAGTTAGGAGTCAGATGCGTAACAGCATGTAACGAAAAGTAGCAGTTCTGGTACTAGCTCGCTAACAGTAAAAACAAACACCGATCGATCAAAAAATTGAAGGCGTTGTGAAATTTCAGCTTCAATAGCCGAAAAAGGATTGAACTAGAAGAATAATCTCACTGAGTGAACACGGCATTTACAGCCATTGGAACACCAACTTATCCTTGATTTGGAAGTAGTCCATTGATCTGTGACAAGCACATAAGTCTCACAGCTACCTTAGCGGTAAAACGATGCAGCGTGCAGCCAGTCGCTATAGGTATAACGTTGACATATATTTTAAAAAATTGTCCAATAAATAACAGACAATGTATCATAATAAGGATTATAGATCATCAGAAGGAACTCTTATGTTATCAGGTTTCTGAGCATATTCTTTGACCCATCAAAGCAGCGGGAACAAAAAAATGCTAATGGCGTATTTCTCTGTAATAGTAGGTTAATTATAGCAGACTAATTTTTTGTAAAGTAATAAACAAAAAATAAAATTAGTGGACGAATGAGCATTCATGCATACCATATAATATAAAATATAATACATTAAATAATGAAATTTTAAGAATTGCAACAATTTGTAACGATATTGGTTTTCTTCAAAATCATTTAAATAATTTAATAGATCCGTATTTGAAACTAGGTTAATATAAAAATACCATCCAACAGAAAATAGTAATATATAATAAGATAAAGAATAAATTTACAATACAAACAATATTATTAACACAATATTGTTAAAAGAACAAAATTATCCAGAAAGCCTTATTCTTAACAAAACCTATATTAATGATAAAGAAGGTGTATATCTAGATATGAACATTAAATTAACATTAACTAAAACTACTATTAATTTATATCGTAAAGATGACATATTTAAATTTACAAGAAACATATTTTTGCATGAGCATTCATGCATGCCATATAATATAAAATATAATACATTAAATAATGAAATTTTAAGAATTGCAGCAATTTGTAATGATATTGGTTTTCTTCAAAATCATTTAAATAATTTAATAGATGCATATTTTAAACTAGGTTACTATAAAAATAACATCAAGCAGAAAATAGTAAAATATATAAATCAACACAATAATATATAGAATAAATTTAAAATCATTAGAAGAAAATTTTTAAGTATGTATAACAAAAAATATACTTTGTTTAGAACGAGATATAATATAATAAAATTTTATCAGAGCAAATACGTAATTAGCATGTATTTGGCCCCGCTGCTATGTTGGGTCAAAGATTATAAGCCAAAACCTGATAGCATAGCAGTTCTTTCAGAACTACAATCTTTATTGTGATACATATTCTGTTATTTATTAGTCAATTCATAAAAATTGATTATTATTTTAAATATTTTTTTTAACTTTATATTAATTATATAAAATTTTTAAAAAATTACTTATTATTTCTAATTATTTATTATTAAATAATTTAATTTTTAATTGTTCAATTTTTATTTAGCATTATTTAAATTTGTAAATTGTAAAAAATACTGATATAAAAAAAACAAAAAATAAAAATTCGATATCTTGCAAAACAATCTTCTACCAATATATTTATTTTTTGTAAAAACTTGAATTGCAAAGTTTATTCTTTAATAATCACTGAAAGTCTAACAAATAATGCTATCAACATTCAATAGTTAACATAAATTTAAATTAAATATTTATGGCTACATTAAATAATTCTATAAGATAACAACACGGTGTAGAATTTATGAACCATTGTGTTAGATGTTAGTATCTAACACATACATATATCATTCATGTTAGAACAATTTATTGTTATTGTATCAGATTAAGGAAACAAAAATAATAATCCAAAATTTTAATACTGAATCATAAACTGCAAATGAACATTATATTAAAATGATATGACTTTAGTTAAATATGCTTAACCGATTATTATCAAGGTATCCTTTCATGATCTTTTTGAACAACAATCTAGAAATTATTTGACTTTCAAGAATCAAATTAAGTAGACTATTATATGATTATAAATTAAATTGCATTGAGAAAAAAAATCAAGAAAACATTTCCTCATTTCGTATGAAACAATAACATGATAAATTACGATTAAGATATGGTAAATATCCGATAATATATATCAGAATATTTAACAAATTATTTACCTATTATTAGAAGCATGAGGTGATTGTTGAGGGCCTTGATTCATTTGACCTTGTTTAGCATTGCCCTGTATTGAACGACTATGCAACATTAGCCAATCCTTAAAAAGTCAATAGTATTTTAATTTTTTTTCAGTTATATAATTAACGATAAAAACTGAAACAATAATTAATACAAATTATTTATCGTATTTGTATAGTAATTAAAAAACTAATTTTTGCTCTACACGCTTGCAGTAAATATGTGTGGAGTAATATCATAATTAGTCATATATATCATAAATGATATATATGTTATATCATTAACATCATTATATCACATATACATCATTTGCGATATTAATGTCGTTGAAATGAAATTTATCAAACTCTAGTTAAAAGTGTTTTTGAGAAGAAATGAATAATTGAGACAGCATATACATTTTAGAAGTTTAAATGTTTAGTATATTTTTGTAAATTTACAGGAACGAAGAAATTAGTTTCATTCCGGAAATTACAATATTTCGAACAATCCTGCTATTAAATCAGCTAACTGAGTCTACGTATTTATTGTAATTATAAAATAAACAAAACATAATAATGCTTAATCAAAATTTAATAATTAAATAATAAAATTAATAATTGCTTTTAGATTTTCTATAATTTAAATCAAGTTAAAATAAAAAAAATTAAAATAAACGTCATTTTTATGAATTTACTAATAAAAGACAGACGTTGTATCAGAATAAGAATTGAGGTCATCAGAAGGAATGATCTTAAAAAAATTATAAACAGTTTATATGTTTGCAATTTTTTAGTTTTTTTTTGTTATATAAAAACAATAGTTCAATGAGATATGTTTCTAAACCGATAACGGCCACAAGCCATATCGTAAAATACAAGCAAATCAAATCAGCAAACTGAATATACGTATTTAATAAAAAATAAAACAATATTATTTTAATATTATTATAGTATTATTATATACATTGTCACATTGCGCCAGGAGAAATTACAGTCGAGTATAGACAGACTCCAAGCAAGTCGTGTCTCGGGATATCTCTCATGCTTTCAGAACAGCGCATCTACATGGTTAAGCAGCTTGCCAGTTACGAGCGATATCTTCCATATAAGTCGCATTGAATTCAAAGACACAAAATGCGCACGCCATGGTTGGACTCCAACAGACATGACCACAAATACCTGTGTGTGGTGATGTTGTCAACATATGTCATGCATTCTTCTTCAAACGTGGCTGTTTACCAACAATTAGGCACGATATCGTTCGGACAATTTTGCACAGAAGCTGACTACAATCTGCTGCGGTGTCGGGGTCAAACATGTGCTCGCGGAAGTCCTGGTATGATATATAACTTCGAAATAAGAACCACTTGTTCAATATAATATATAATATTTAATTAAAAATATACTGAACTACTTTTATAATATAATATAATATTTAATATATAATATTAAATATATATTTAATTGTTCAATATAATATAATTGAACTTGGGGCCTATCTGGGGCTACTTGGCACTTCCCCGGGTTGCGGATAGAGGAGGAGCCTTCAGATATGAAAGTTAGCTACGGCATAAGCAAACAACCGTTTGACGAATAAGTAGCCGCGGACAATCAGTGGATGTGCTATGACGGTGGTGGATTCGGAGTTGGCACTCTTGATTCCTAAAAAATGCCATCAACCAAATATGGGCTAGCACATTAACATGGCGAGATGGTCCCGCCATTAAATAAGGACTTGCCCCATCGAGTGTAACGAACTCGGTTGGTGTCCCAGCTACAACAAACATCAATGTAAATGAACACACAAAAAAACAACATATGCGAAATAAGCTAACAATTCTCGATCAAGCCCATTTAGTGAGTCCCGCTAGACAAGCAATTTATGAGTCCCCAAACGGGAGGTCATACTATCTTCCGAAATCATTCTTCCGAATTTCAAAAAAGTTAAGGATTGCGACTATAAATGTGCGAACACTTTTGCAAACCGCTCAAACGATCCTATTGACCAGAACTTAAGATATTCGTGACATCGACATATGTTGTGCAACTGAATGTCGGATTCCAAATGTTAGGTCGGTCAACCTTAGTGCCCCCGGCAGTACTCGAACCCAGATGGTTCCGGCCAACGAGGTGTAGCCATATATATTCGGTCATCTATTATGAATTCCTGGTTGATTTGAGTCTAATCAATGATAGAAAGGCTTCTGTATGACTGAGAGGCAAAAATTCAAACTGGAATGTCATCTGTTTATATGGCCCAAAAAATGCTACGGCTCCTGCAAACATTGAATAATTCTATCAAAAACTTGATGAGATTTTGCTGGCAATTCTCTCACGTGATTTTCTCGTAGTCGGCGGCGGCTTCAATGATAAACTTAAGACTAGTGAATTAGCTGCGACCTTTGTTGGGAGACCCAGTATTAGCAAAATGTGTGTGAATGGTGACAAACTCTTTGATTTGATAAGCACACACCGCTTGATAGCTATCAACACTTGCTTTCAGCACTGGAAACGGCACCTCGTAACGTGGGCATATCGTGGACACTGCCGCTTGTATTGGGGAATTGATGTAGTGACCGATCACTCACTGGTAATACTGGATATTGAAGAAGCATTCAAACCCAAGTCACCAAGGTAAAAGTTAATTCAACCGGATGTGTGACTACTAGAAAACGATTGTATCCGTAAGAAAAAACATTGACAGTGTATCGCACAAGCTTAAATCTAAATTATCCCAGCTCAAGGATGAAAATGAAGATGTTCGTCAGATCGGTGAACGATGGTCAACACTCAAGAATGCGCTATATTTTTCGGCTCACGATCTTATTATTTATCGCAAAAGGCCAAGGAACGATTGGATAAGTGAAGCATCTATTAGGATCTCCGAACAGAGAAAACCATGCATGGCTGCGGAAAATATCAAGGAGACGACGATTCTTACGCGCCAGTATAAATTATATTAATTGATATCTCCCGTCTGAGATTTAGAATGCGAAGTTTACTAAAATTAACTCAGTATAAATAACGAAAATATCTTAGCATTAACAGTTAATATTCTTAAAGTAAATATAATATTTATTTGTATAGTGAATAGCGATGCTCCATTCCATTTGTGTCCTAAAGTCTTAATCACATCATATAACAAAACGATTTCGCGAATTATGACCAACTAATTACATAAAGTTTATTACTAAAGAAATTATTTAAATGATAGAAAAATTATTATTACTTACTTTTAATTTTGCGATTGGTACATCCACTGCACCTTTAAAAACGTAGCTTACGGACATACTCTCCGGATTAAGAACGTGAATTTGTATAATGCGCCCAAATGTTATCAATCCAATGTTAGCATTACGAGGAATGATTTGTAGTGAACCTTTAATTGTTTCCTAAATATTTTTAACTTTGAGAATGATTTATTAACATTGAAATTACATTGGCAGTAATTCGTTTACAACAAGCGAAATAGAAACTCAAGATTATCACTAGACAGATTATCACTATTTTGATTCTCACATTTTAATTTTGAAACAATTTTGTTACGCCTCACTGTAAGTTAAAAACGCTAACATGCCGTAAAACATTTTAAAAATCATTTTAAGTATTTTTTAATATAATCATTTAAAAAAATTTATTTAAATTTCATAAGAGAACATTTTTATTGTAAATATATATGAATTTGAACATTCCTTAAAGAAAAGTTTAAAATAGAATTATCTCAAAGACACATATGAATTGTAAAAGGCATTCCTTACATAGTAATAAGCATTTTCAATGAACTCAAACTAAATGCTACAAATTTATGAAAAAATAATTACGCGATATACCTTACACAAAAGATAAATGATAAGTTAGTATGATAAAGATAAATGGTAAGTTTATTTATGATATATCACAAATGATAAGTTATTTATGATATATCACAAATAATAATATATTTTATAAGCATAAATTTCTTACCAGTAAAGATGTCATTTCTTCAATTGTAAGGCAAATATCAATAACAAAAAGAAAATTTATCGGAACTTGTGGAACTGACTAAATTACAATCAGAATTTGAAATTAGCATACACTATTTTGAGAAATATTTAGTACATCTATCAATAATAAAAAACCTAGGTATTTTTAAAGTTAAAAATAACCTTTATATCATTCAAATTTTTGTCAAAAATCTTAATCATATCCGATAACAAAACGATTTCGCGAATTAAATTTAAATAAATTAATAATATATACTACATAAAAATTATATATATTTAGTTATAATAAATGTGTTATTATAAATTTGTAAATATTATATATTAAAATAATCTCAAAATAATCAAAACGATATAAATTAAAAATGCTATCAAAAAGACAAATAATAAAAATAAAATAAAATTTAAAATTTTTTAATAAATATGAATTAAATAATAAGGTAGTTGCTAGGAAGGGATCTCCAGCCGACTCCAAAAAGGATGCCGTATTCCCTCGTTGAACGGGCGCGCTGATTCGTTGCATGAGCCAGCTGAATTCGTGTTTATTACCGGTTGTCCGCCTCAACCTTGAACCAAGCTGCCTCAAAAACGCAGATACGCTGGGACCGACCGCGCCAAATGTTTCGATTGCGATGTGGACGAACAAATACTGTCGATCCTCGAAGCAGATGTATTTGGTTCGTTTGAGCTGCTACGTGTGTGCTGTAACAGCGCTAGCAGAAGACACTGCATGTGCGACATAGCTGGCGGCCAGGGTGTTCGGGTAAGTGAAACCCTAAATAAGTATACGGCCGGCTTTCCATGCCATTCGAGTCGCACCATGGGGTCGTTTGTCATCGTCTCGCGCTATGCCTGCCGGTTCGAGTCTGACAGGCGATCCTGTCAGCGAGAGCAATTCTCAAAATCTCGTTGATCGCAACATGTCGATGGTGACGAGACGTTAGTTATCCTGTTGCAGTCGAAGGCATGAGCACTGTGCCGCGGGACTGACACTCCGCAGATGCACCGACGCCGTTGAAAGCATTGAAAATCGAGCATCAACGGCACGGCTATAGAAATAGATCGGTCATCAAGAAGACACCGCATGTGCGACATGACTGGCGGCCAGAGTGTTTGGGCAATTAAAATCCCTAACGGGTATACGGTCAGCTTCTTTGCACAAATGATTTTTTTGACATTAATTGAAGTTAAAATTTACAATTCGTTATATTAACAATTCGATATATTAAAATTTGGAAATATAAAAATTTGATGAAATTAAAAAGAAAAAATAGCAAAGATTTATATAAAAAAGGTTAAATTAATAAAGATTTGTATTGAGAACTTACTACACAAAAACCTATATAATAACATTCCTCTTCATATATAATAACATTCGTCCCCCAGAACAAAGACTAAGATTTCTTAAGCTCCTCATCTTGCGATTACCGAGCATCGTCCGCCTTGATTGGATTATTCGGGGAGGGGTGAAAGACCCCGGGTGGTTCAGTCGAAAAGCAGCGTGTTGGATTGGCTGGGAGGCTCAGATCTCGCTGGAGCTGAGGCCTTAAAGATTGGTGAAGACTTTATTCGCGACTGATTAATTAACTTTTTATTCCTGTATTTTTGATACAAGTTTCTTTTTTTTATTTTATTTTTTAAGTTGTTATATAACACTAATATTGGGTATTTAAGAAAATCTTTATCTTATTCTTATTCTGATACAACGTCTGTTATTTATTAGTCAATTCATAAAAATGATGTTTATTTTAAATTTCACTTTTTTATTTTAACTTGATTTAAATTATAGAAAATCTAAAAACAATTATTAATTTTATTATTTAATTATTAAATTTTGATTTTGCATTATTATGTTTTGTTTATTTTATAATTATAATAAATACGTAGACTCAGTTAGCTGATTTGATTTATTTACAAACACAAATTAGAAAGTTTAAACCTTCATGCTTTTTACAAACTTCGTCAGGGAAGCTTAACACGGAATGCGGCCAGCACAGACACTTCGCCCCCAACAGGGCGGTTCGACCTTAACTATGTCTACACATCACTACAAGATGGTCTCATCAGTATGGTCGTGTAGCTACACAACTTCGACAGTATTAGATCCTTAGTAAACCTTTGACAGGAATTCGCTAAGGATATACTTTTAAACAAGTTGACCAGCATTCTATCTGATCACGGTTGTAAAACAGTGGATTCACATAAGAGCATTGTGATGTCCTGTGAATCTGATAGTATAACCGGTGGATAAAAAGGTATAACAACCTAATTCAAAATTAAAGGAGAAAAAGAGTATAACTGTAGAATCAGATAATAAAACTATATTTTTATTATAATGTGAAATGTAAGGATGTTATACTGTTCTATGCTTTAATCCTTTACTAGTCTCTGCAAACTAGTGCACGAATATTGTCAACTAGTTGCCATACGATTTAGCCAATAACACAATCCTGTGCATATTAGAAAACATTATATTCCAATATATTATATTGGAATACAAAATTATAAATAATCCAATAAAAAGATCTAATATCGTGCAATATTAATATTTTTAATATAAAATCTAATATCGTCACGAACTAGTCGCAATACAACCTAACAACTAATATAATCATGAGCCTATTATAATATAATATATTCCAATATATTATATTGAAATCCAAAATTACAAATAATCCAATAAAACCAAGGTTCATATGTAGTGATTTTGAATGTATATTAAAACCCTCCAAGTTAGTATAAAATAAGTAAATTAATAAAAACACAAATTAATAAAAGCCTTCAATATTCAATTGAATAAATAGAAGCTTTTAATATTCAATTGAATTAATAGTATCCTTCAATATTGAATTAAATTGAAAGCAGCCTTCTATATTAACAGAAGCCATCTATTTAAACAAAAAGGTGTCATTATGGGAGGTAATAGTAGCCCAATAATTATCACTATAGACAACCATAAGAGCGAGAAGGCGCATACAGGGGCATCACAATATGTAAAAAAGGAAATATAAAGGAAGTAAAAACAAAAAAGACAGTCAAAGAAAAATTGAGAGCGCGTACATACTGTCCTTCAACTTGTTTTTAAGGAAATCCTTAAAAGTCCTCCAATTAGTGGCCATCACAATTTCCATTAGGAGGCTGTTCTACATGTGAACCACGCGGCTGCTAAACACTGCGGAGGGATGAAAAGACGTGTATGCCCGGGACAAACAATGCCCATGTCCTCTCAGATTAAGTCGGGTTCGCACATATAGAACATACGGTGCATAGATGACCACTAAACGAAAATTTGTTGTAAATCATCTTCAAGTCGCTCTCCACTTGGCTGTATTCCAAATTTACGCATACGCTTTGCATAGGGGACATCTAGAACTCTACGATTACGTTTTGTGGTAAGATATGCTGCAGGAGTTGCATATGTCAGAATATTCCGGATGTAGCTATTGAATAGCTTAACAAAAAGATGTTTAGAAACGCTTTGGAAGACACGCAGTAGCATGCCAAGCTGACGGCTTGCTCTGGATGCAACAGTTAAGTTGTGAGAGATGGTATTCAAATCAGATGTTATTATCACACCCAAGTCAGTGAACTTTTCGATTTTCTGGATCATCGAGTCTCCAATATAGTAGTGTATCCGGGAAACGTCGGTCAATATGCATATGAGGACACTTAGCTACGTTCAATCTTAGGCAATGAGTATGTGCCCGCGAGTGGATCATATTAAGATCAGACTGAGCAGAAAAAACATCCAATTACGATGTAATTTGATTCCATATTTTAAGTCGTCAGCGTACATCAGATATGGTGTATGGATAACAGTAGGAAGCTCATTTACATACAACGTGAACAAGACGGGTGAGAGAAAAGTCTTGTGGAACACCACAGTTCATCAAAATGGCTGCGGAGGCGTCCATCATGGCGAACATATAACTTTCTATTGTGAAGGTAATCCGCAATTCAGTCAATTAACCATGAATTGAACGAGTAATGTTAAAGAGTTCGGATAAGATTATCGTGAGGAACGGTGGCGAACCCTTTCGAGAGACAAACAAAAAAATGTCAATATCTACACACTCAGATTTCAAAGAAAACCATCTTTCAAGAGCCAACAGAATATTGGTTGTCGTAGAGTAACCTGCTCGAAAGCAATGTTATGTAGTGGTCATAATATTTGAGCTTATGGCATGACGTTCCATACTAGAGGAATGATACGTTCCATGATCTTACTGTAGATGCACGTTAAGCTAATCGAGTGATAATTTTCGAATTTGGATACGTCTCAATATGTGCATTTAATATGTGCATTATAATCACTTTCTGTTTACATGAATAAAATAATTAAAAAAATTAAAACGGACTTCAAGAAATATCGTAAAATAATCGAAATTAATAATGTATAAAACACTATTTAAGTAATAATACCAGAGAAGAATTTCATGAACACACAAAAGAAAAAAAATTTCAGAATATAAATACGTAATACGTGGGTACTTTCATACCAATCTAGATATAAAGAAGCGTTAAAAAATTAATTAATCTTATATTCAAAGACGATATATATGCTAAAATAGCTACAATTAAAATATTATAGACTAAATTAAAAATATTTAAAAGTAGGGGCATCTATATTTATACAAATAAAAGGTGTTCCAATGGGTGTTAATAGTAGCTTAATTATAGCTTACATATTTTTAAGTTTTATAGAATATGAATTTGTTCATAACTGTGTAAAAATAAATCTGAATTATATAAAGATATTAAATATATGTTTCGATACATTGATGATATTTGTGTATTTAACTCTAACAATTTTTATTCAATAAGTGAACAAATTTAATCAAGTAGCCTCATTCTTAATAAAACCAATATTAATAATGAAGAGGGTATATATCAAGATATGAAAATAAAATTAACATCAATTAAAACAACTCTTCTATATGAGCTGTGCTCGCTGACATTCTAGTTAAAATAATAAAGATATGAAATATACGTTTCGATACATTGATGATATATGTGTATTTAACTCAAAATTTTTTTATTCAATAAGCGAACAAATTTATCAAGGTAACCTTATTCTTAAAAAACTAATATTGATGATAAAGAAGGTACAATTTTATTAGTCAATTCATAAAAATGACTTTTATTTTAAATTTCAATTTTTATTTTAACTTAACTTAAATTATAAAAAATCTTAATAACAATTATTTATTTTATTATTTAATTATTAAATTTTGATTTAGCATTACTATGTTTTGTTTATTTTAAAATCATAGTAAATACGTAGACTCAGTTAGCTGATTTGATATCTAGAAATAAACATTAAATTTACCAAATGACCTATTTTCCCGCCAATTCCTATTCAGATTAAAAGAATCGGGAAGACTAAACAGCATAAACTGACTCTATGTTGTTTCGACTTTTGAGTCTCATCAGTAGGGGTATCCTACACAACTGGATTAAATGGCCACAGCAATAGCAGCTCCATGAGTCCTTCTAGGACTACAGGGGCACACTGATGAGACAACCTGTAGTGATGAGTAGACTAAGGTCGAAACGCCTTATTGGGAGCTAGGCGTCTGTGGTATGCGCATTTCCGGTTAAGCTTCCGTACAAAGGTTGTAAAAGCATGCAGGTAATAATAGCCCAATTATAGCTGACTTGTTTTTTAACTTTACAGAATATGAATTTGTTCATAACTGTGTAAACATAAATCTAAATTATATAAAGATATGAAATTTATGTTTTGATACATTGATTTAACTGTAATAATTTTTATTCAATAAGTGAACAAATCTATCCAGGTAGCCTCATTCTTAATAAAACCAATATTAATGATAAAGAAGGTATATATGGATATAAACATTAAATTAACATCAATTAAAACTACATTTAATTTATATCGTAAAATGACCTTTTTTAAATTATAAGAAACCTATTTTTACATAAGCATTCATGCATTCTATATAATATAATACCGAAATTACACAACATTTTGAAAAAGAAACCCAAACATGATAATGATGGAGATGTTTATAAAATTTCTTGTTTATATTATATTAAAATACAAATATATTTTATATTATAATACCAAATAATATTAAATATAATACATTAAATAATAAAATTTTAAGAATTGCAACAATATGTAATGATATTGGCCTTCTTCAAAATCATTTAAATAATTTAATAGATACATATTTTAAACTAGGATACTATAAAAATATCATCAAACAGAAAATAGCAAAATATATAAATCAACACAATATTATTAAAAATAAATTTAAACTAATAAGCAAAAAATATTATGGATGGATAATAAATAATATACTTTTTCATAAAAAATACTAGATAAAATTTCATCAGAGAAAATACATCATTCGCATATATTTAGCTTCGCTGCTATGTTGGACCAATAAATAGGGGCCGAAACATGATAACATATTGGTAACAACGTTTGATGAACTCTATTCTCTATTCTAAATAAAATACTTCATTATTTATTAATCATTTCATAAAAATTGATTTTTATTTTAAATTTTAATTTTTAATTTTAACTTGATATAAATAACATAAAATCTTATATCTTTATATGGCGAGTGGTTCGAGAAAATATGCACAAATTGCTTTTTAACCAACTTATATAATATTGTAATTTCATATCCTTTGAAGAGGGCGGCTCGTACAGCCGAAATATTGTTTAAAAACAATTTGTATTTTATATCGGTGATGACTCGCCATATAAAGATTAAATTTGACCCGAATGTAATTCTGAAGGAAAATCTTATATAACAATTATTTATAATTGTTGTATTTTTCATTTAGCATTATTTTTATATATTAATAAAATAAAATAAGTAGAATCAGATAGCTGATCTAATTTCCAGATGCATATTATTAACCAATTAAAATATATTACATTGTAAAAATTTTGATAATACCGGTAATGTATATTCAATTGTAGTAAATCGTGGATACAATTCTGCAACACGATTTTGTTCATCCATTCCGTGGTAAGATGAGGGTAATGTGTTTCTTTGTAAGCAAAAGACACATGTCCACATTTTAGTCTTGTAGTCGACATGACTGAAATTATCAAAAGCAATAAAAACTAAAAAAAAATCACAATGTGTGTATTTATTTGCGTATTTATTCTAAAAATAAAGACATAATAGGATTAGATTTATGTAAATATATTCCTAAAATAAGGTGTAAGTTGTTACCGCCATTAGGACGAAAAATTTGTAATTATAACAAAAAGAATTGAAATATACATGTAATGATAATATTAGAAACAACATAAAAACTGAATGCGATTGCAAAAGTCTTAATTTTGATAAAATAAATGAACATATATGCACTCATAATCTAGAATTAATTGAAAATAGTGAATTAAAGAAAATGCTATCAAAAGGTATAAATTTTGTTTAATCAAAAGGTATAAATATGTATTTTAATATAAGAAATGGTTACCGCAGATGGGCATGCAATTCACGAAACTATAATTTATGTTTGGATGTAATATAATTTTTGAATATTTATTATCTTCTTAAACTTTTTATTAAATATTTTTTTATTAATTGATTATTCATTTGATACAATATTCGGTTCTATCAAATGAACCTTTGTGTAATCAATTATAATCTTGTCATTATTCTATGTGATTTGATGCGTGCTGGTTGGAAAATACCCTACAGGCATGCCACAGCGAGAACGGGGCGATCTAAGACAAACAGAAGAGGATCGAGCAATTGCAAACAAAATATTTCTTTTCATCAGTGCCAAAATTTCGGAATATTGCTGTCTTGAGCGCTGCGCCTTAATCGCAGCTAGTGATTTCAGAAATAGTCTTATCTCATCGCCCATACCACCCGACGTGGAAAAGACGAGAGGCACGAATCTGCTTCGTTTAATACTCACAATGCGTTCACTGTATTTCACCTTTTTTCTTGCTTCATTGCTGGGAAACACTGATGCAAGGGCACCACAAGCATACGATTGAGCGTGAATATTAAAGATGGTGACGTCTAGAAACGTCCGCTCAAATCGATTGTTCTGAAGTTCGGAACATACAATGTCCAAACGTGCACCTCTGTCGCGCGTAGTCGTCCGAGCTTCGAAATCAAATTCAGCTGGGACATCAGTAAGCTCGGGTTCAACCCCAACACCGTGACAAATTGTTGTTATCTCCTGCGAAGGCAAGTCACACACGATATTGTACCGGATTGAAGGCAACCTTCCTCGTTTGCAGGAAAGGGCATGGGGATATAAACGCTATCTCCGCACGCGCAGACGTTCTTACTCAATTCGGTGGGCGTCCAACCGTTCCGGGCGCAGAGTACATCCATAAATTCATTGCGACTTGGGTGGAAGCGTTCCCTCATTACTGGTATGGTGCCTAACCACGAGGAGGCGCCATCCCTAGGGGCATGAGAGATGATTTGGGTTGTTACCAAACTGAGTCTTGCCACGCTTGGCTGTAATCTATCGATACGCAATTGGCGTCGTTCTACAAAACCCAGATTCATAACGCGGTCTTGTAGTAAGCGTAGAGTGTTTCCGGTTTCTCCGGTTTCATATGTATCGCATATTTCTGAAGAACAACCGAATTCCAGGTGTGCAGAGAACCTTAGATAACATATGCCAAGACCACCATCGCTTATCGAAGAAGTTAAGATCGCCATCCAGTCTTCGTATACTCTTCGTCCGCTGACTGCTGGAACGAACCTTTTGTTGATAGATTTGTACAGTCAGTCTGTGTGGTACGGGCTGCATGCTACTGAGCGCATGAAATACGTCCACTTGAACTGCACCGAGCGAACCTATCCGGTGTAAGCAAAGTGTGGATATATCTCTCCGACGCATGTCAGACGATTAATGGGATTAGATCAACGATCTACTTCTAATTACGTGCAGTTGCATTCATAGTGTGATGCAGATGGGAACATTAAGAATTTTAATACCAGATGTAGACAGTTCGACATCAGCGGGTAAAAGACAGATGTCGACTCTACTATTTTTCCTGCTAGCAATTTGATTTTAGATGCGTTTACGTGATAACAGTACTTAGGACCAAGATCTAAGAGAATGAACCACACTTTCCTCAAGTCTTCGAATTTCCCGACAAAATTACCATCATCTGCGTACCATCGTATGGTTCCTGGTAACACCAGGAACCTGTTTACGTATGTTTTCAATTAAAGGGAGAAAAGTCATTAAGAAACCGGCCATCGCAAGTGAATATCCTTGTGTGAAAACTTCATGCGAATATATACTATCACCACCAAAGGAAAGCTCAACCAGTGATTAATATAGATTACTAAGCAAAGTCGACAAAGCAGGTGCAATATATCTCATATTGGCCAGTGCGACTTTTCGATTAATCACATTAAAAGAGGTGCACGCATCGACAGCAAGGACACAATAGTATGGGTTAGCTTCGAAACATTTGCACAAGGAATGTGTAGCGTATTTGATGCCAAATACGCTACACATTACGATTAAGTTGCTATTGCAAATAGCTTGCCTCGTCAAAAATTTCAGAAAACTTTGTCTGATTCCAAAGAGCAAGTCGCCGTTCCAGGACCCTTCGTATGTCTGATATCCTGCTCGAGTAGAAAGATTGCAGAGCGCATTGCGAAAATACCACAGGAGTTTTAGCGCATTTCGGAAGTCTCGGTCTTCTAGCACAACGGACCTGTAAAATGTTGAGATGATTTCAACAATTATGTTTCTGGCTGAACATCGAGAAAGTACGACGAGATTAGATCTAAATTGTATGACTGATTGATAGTAGAAGGCCACACCATTAAATGGGAAAGTCTCATCGTGCGCGACGAATTTGTCGGGATGGTTCCCTCCCAGTTATTTTGGAGTCATGGTAAAGACAGTAGGAAAAGAGGCGACCGAATTCGGATCATTGATTATCGAGGAAGAATCCATGATAGTGCTTCTACGAGCGCAGCCAGGGGCGGCACATGTGGTACATAGAGAGTCCGCTTTTGCACATCTGCAGCCCTTGCACTTAGCGTTAGGACCGTTGCAGGCACAGCATTTGATAGTGGGAGAAGGCTTGTCACATGGCAAAATGAATTGTGCCAAATTGTGAATCGGTACGATTTTGTTTTGTAATCAGCTAATTGTTTTCCTTTCGAAGACAAAAGCTTTTAGAGTTCTCTTTGTAAGTAGTTTTAATCAAGAATTTTTTAACCGGTGAATTTAATTTATTCATTATATAAGCAAACGGATGGATTGGCAATGCGTAATCCTCTAGCCGCTATTTAGAGCAAAGTTTATATGATATCATGGGAAGATAATTATTGTATGTTTTTATATCTCAAATGTATATTATTTCTCACAAATTTTTTTAGGTCACTAACTTTTTTGTATTAAATATTGATTAAATAATAATAAAAATTGCAATCCGTTATATAATGACTTAAATGTTTACTTTGGTAAGCTGATTAATAGTAGAAGCTTAAATAAATCTCACCGGTCCGAATGACTCCTTATTCCCCGTAATTCGCCGCTAGAGGGCTTATGCAGCTAGCGTTTCAAATAAGTAAGTAGTTACCGTTCTTCAAAGGAACAAAGGTTCATCCATCCAATCGCTTGTCATCGCTGCGGCACAATCCGACCGGCTTTAATCGAGAAAATATCCTCGCTGAAGAAAAAACCATTCGAATTATACGGTGAAACTCGGATTGTCGAGTATGCCGGGATTTGCTATTTCGACAGTCCAGACCGTGCAAGCCCGATGCGTCGCTGGTATTTCCGCATCCACATGTGAACTCCCCGCTAAATTTGATGCCGAGTCGTAGGGCCACGGCGATTGTGAAGGATAAGTCGTCCAATCTGGTGCGAACCGCCAAAATTGGAAGTGTCATCAGGAAAGATCAAGGAAATCCCGGCCTACCGCTCCGAGCAGTCTAGCTCGACATTTAGCAGAACCGGCTTCCAACAAGAGTGAACTATTAGCGATCATGTGCATGGGACGAGACCAACGTTTTTGTTTATGCTTTATCGTTGGCAATACCTCCCCGCATACAGCTGCCCACCTGCGAACGCCGTTTTGGAAATCCGAGCAGTCCACTCAGCTGGTTGCTTCAAGGTTAGATTCCATTAAAGCCTTTACGATAACCGACGTGCATGCGATTGAGGGCAAATATGCCGGTCAGTGATATAACTTCACTGCGATATAGAACTAAGCTCCCAAGTCAATCGGCAGAGTTGTTTGTCGCCATGCCTTATTATCCAGCTATAAATTTAATATGTTGGTCAGGACAGACTTTAGGATTTCGTCGTAACGCTTTAATGACGGACAGAAAGAGAAAGCAGCACAGCGTAGCAGATGAGAGATCTTTGGTATACTGAATCTACATCAATGATGCGATACACAATGATTCACGGTTATATTGACCATTAAATCGCTTCCTACCGGAGTGCCCAAGAAGACAGCGTCGTTGGGATCAGTCAGAATGCATTCGAGAATCAAGACCAACATTCGAATTTGATCCCTAGAATCACGGGTTATTAACTCCGACTTTTGAGGATTAGATGTCATTACAATTCTCGTCCCCTGATCAATTATGCTAGATACATCAGAATAAATCGTATCCGAGTGGCACAGGTCATCCCGAATAAATCCGGAAGATTCTTAATTTGTTTTCCTGGCCAGACTGGGGACGTCATTCTCTAGTGTAGGATGCCGATCAACTGACATGAGACATGCGGTTTCTTATTTTCTATCGATTCTTTAATTGTAAGTTTTTATAACAACGACCTCAATTTAATTTGATTGTGTTATTATCTCAGAAACTTTTTATGATATATCTCATTACTTCTTATTTATGATATACTTCTTTATGATATATTATCTCAGAAACCTTTTTATGAAAGAAGTTAATTATAATGATTTAAATGTAAACGAAACATATGAACGTAGTGATTTACGTTTAGAAAGAGGATATATACCTCATTAGAAGAGGTATAAGGAAATAATGAGAAAATTAAGCGATACCTATACTACAATCAAAAATTACATAAGAAATATTGTAGGGTAATCGAAATTAATACTGGTAGAATCACTATAAAGCACAATTTCAGTATTAATTTCACTAAAGAATTTTTTAAACAACAAAAGGAATAAATTTTCAAAATATAAATACGTACGATTTTAGTACGCGTTATACAAACTAGATTTGACAGATATTAAAGAAGCGTTAGAAAAATTATTTAATTCAAAAAAGATATACTTATCTAACAAAAATTAAACCATCAAGTAAATATAAATATATGGATAAAATTTAATTATTATCTCTGAATATTCAGATCTGATTATTAAATTTTGATTTATTGATTTAGCATTACTATTTAAAATTTATTTATTTTTATTTATTTATTTTTGTTTTATAATAATATGAAATACGTATACTCAGTTTGCGTAATTGATTATTTCAACCTAAAAAAAGGAAAATAGTTAAAATAAAAAACAAGTTTTTTATTTTTATTTAATCTTAGTGCACTTTGCTTTAATTATATCTTAATCCTATCTTAGTATTGGTGAACCTCATCAGCTACTGATCCAATAGCTACGTTTCACGTTTCGGCCTTTTAATTAAAACGTTTTAACAACAAAGTGACAGATAAAAAGTAAAAAAATAAAATTAATAAATAAAAATAGTCATCAAAATTTCAATGGTAACAATGGCTGTACAGGTATATCAACTTAAAAGTAGGAAACAATGGATAAAATGAATGACTTTAGTCTTACATTTATCAAATTTATTTCACTCATTTTTTATTTCAAATTAAATTATCGTTCAAACTAATTGACAATAAAAGCAGACGCGTCGAGTGATCGTCAGCCAACATTAAAAAGACCGAAACGTGAAACGTAGGTATTGGATCGGTAGTTGATTTACTCCATTAATTCTGAAATGTAGCGAGGTGCTGTTGGCTTAAAAATAGGATTAAAGTAGCTTGTAGAATAAAATAGTCATTAAAATTTCAATTTTTTATTAAAACTTTTTAATAAAAAAGACCGAAAAAAAAACATAAAAATCAATTCCTAATTTTTAATATTTGAAACATTCAATTACTTAATGTTATTTTTTGATAATTATTAAAATTTAATTTATTATATAATATTATTTATTTATTCTAAATATGTTGATTAACTTTCTTTAATACTCATTTTGATAAACAACGCGTATTCAAATATTTTGCAGCATCATTACGAAAAATCAATACTCAAATATTTCATAATTGTATATTAATTAAAGAGTAATTTGAATAAAATGACAATTTCAAGAGTTAAATTGAAGCTTATCTTGTTGAAGAGCTGATAGACAGCTTTCTGGCGAGCTCTTCTAACGATTCCTACTATTAGGTGGTGGAAGAAGTTCGTCAATATGTGAGGGGTCATGTATGCGTAATGATCGTTTTGACTGATCGGCATTATTTAAACTGTTCTGAGATGAAAAAATAATAATTTTGAAAGTTTAATCTTCTTCTAATTCTTTGCCTTTTCCTGACAGGACAGGGTCAACGGCTTTGGTATGTCTTCTCCATACCCCAAGGTTTTGTGCTAGAGCTGGCGCCAGGTTACATGTTTTCAAATCATCACAGATAGTATCCATCAATGATTATTGAAAAATTAAATACATGTTATTAATGTATGTTAACCATATCTTGACCTTAAATTGCAAAAAGAGTATATCTGAAATATTAGTGTGGCGGTGTTTGCACCATAACCTCATCCTTCCGGAACTCTGTCATCTTCTCGTTGTCTCACCAACCAAAGTATCATCTGTCATCATGTCCTTGCCCAACAAAACCCCACCTGCCGATATCCTGCCTACCCACCTGGAAATCCGCAATCGTTCGTCCCCTCCTGAAGAAAAAAATCGCTCGAACCGTCACTACCTTCTAGCTATCGCCCCATTTAACTACTCCCTACTCTTTCTAAGCTCTTAGAACGCCTCATCTTAATACAGATCAACGCTAATCTCTCCTCATCCAATATGTACCCTCCTTTCCAATCCGCTCTAATCACTCCACAGAAATCGCTCGCATTAAAGCTTACAACGACTTACCCATTTCTCAAGACAAGGATCTATATAGTGTTCTCATCTACCTAGACCTACCTCAGCATTCGACATTGTCGACCACTCAGTCCTCCTTTCTCGCCTTCGTTTTGATTACAACTTTTATTCCTCCTCCAAAGCATGGTTTGCCTCATATTTATCCGACCGTTCCTTTCGCGTCTGTTCTAATTCATCATACTCCCATCTCATCCCTATGTTTTGCTGAGTCCCGCAAGGTTCAGTTCTAGGCCCCTGCTTTTATCTCTTCTGCTTGGCGAACTCTCTCCGTTTATCAAACCTTACTCCTTTAACGTCATGCAATACGCTGATGACATCCTCATCTATGCTCATGCACCCTCACATCGCATACACGATATCGGCATTTCTGCCTCCAACTGTATTTCCTCGATCTACGAACGTCTCTCCAATCTGCCTCTCGTTCTAAACCCCGACAAGTCCAAAATAATGTGGATCCGCCCCAGTCAAACAAAGATATCTTCTCCCACTGTATATTTTGCTTACTGAATTATCCCCATAGTCCACAATCTCACTTTATTAGGCTTCCATTTCGATGATCACCTTTCCATTAAACCCTTAGTCCGCGGCAAAGTACGCTCGTCTAAATTAATTCTCCGTGACATCCGCCGTATCCGCCCCCTTAGCGACTTCCGTTTCTGTATGCCTCTTCTTTCATCGCTTATCTTCCCTAAAATCGATTACTGCCTCAGCCTTTTCGCCAATTCTCCAAAATCCATCATCCTAAACCTACAACGAATAATCAACACCGCCGTTCGAGTGCTCTTGCGTCTCCGTCGCTTCGACCACACATCCACATATCTTGCCCAACTCTCCTGGCCAACCATCCACATCCACATCAAACTCTGCCTTCTTCTCGTAACTTTTCGTCTTATCGCTGTCGGCTCCCCATCGTTCATCAGCCTTCCTTTCTTAGACGATACTCGCCCTACCTCGCTATCGCTTCGTTCCTGTCATACCCTCTTACTCCACGTTCTTAATTACTCCAACAACTGTGGTCTCCGATCCTTCCTCGTCGCCGCCTCACTAGCCTGGAATCAACTCCCTCTCGATGTCCGCTGCGCTCCATCCTTTATCACATTCAAACACCTCTTCAGTTCACACCTTCTAGACACTTGATTCACAGTCTTGTTTTGTTGTGGTCATGTAAGCGTGCGCCAGTACGCATTTGCCACGTTCAAATATATCTTTTTTTAATTATTGCATTTGTGCAGACTAAATGTAAATATCGCAAAAGTAATATTTTGTAGTTAGCATACATAGCTAAGTAATTGATGATCGAAGCAAATTTTGAATTGTGAATGTACAAGTTAAATTAATTTAAATTAATTTGAATTTACAAGTTAATGTGTAATAGTGTTCTATAATTAATGTGTTATAGTGTTCTTTATAACAACTATTTTATTTAAATGAAATTGTATGTATTTTTTTATATTTTTAATTCATTTTTTCCAAGTACATGTTACAAATTCCAACAATATCACCAATGCAACCAACAATGTTATTGTAACTAACATTAAAATGTACTCAGTATATAGAGTATACTACTGCATCACCAACTAAGTCGTCTTTAATTTATAGATCATTTGCAAAAATCGCATTTCAATACAAAAAATCCATTCTAACAAAAACACACGTACCTGAATGGATTTAAAATTGCTTTGCAATTAGACCTTGTACAGCGCACAGGTTCATAATTTAATGTTGGAAGTTCGGATTTGCACTTAAATGGCGTATATAAAGCAGCTAACGGTACAACTAGTTTACTGGAATCAATCCTGGTTGAAGGCCAAACATTAAAGGTCAATCGAATACCATCACGATTTTCATTATCGGTCAAATACTGAAGAAGTGAATCATTGCCTCCAGTTGACATTAGTCGATATATCTATTAGCAAATTGTAGAAACACTAAAATACAATTCTATAATCAAAAATCTTGTGAAATTAAATACTTGAATCGAAAATTTTTAGTTTTTAAATCTATAAAATTCAATTCCACAAAACGTTCAGCCTGGCTTAATAGCAGATGACGAAGCAGCTTATGTACACGGATTGATGGAATGGCAAAGCATGTGCGGGGCTGATATTCCAATGGAGACACACGTTGCTAAACCATTGCTAACCATTGCTAACCTCAACTATTGCTAAATATACGCGACAAAAATCTGGTTCAGAGCTCTACGGATGAGGTTAGCATAGAACTACTGAAGGCAGCTTTGTCTCAATATTCAGAAGCATTTCTGCAGGCAATACTTATAACCGTGTTTGGGACTCGAATGAACGATAATAGCATGGCAATTGCGGTCGCTTTGCGTTTGGGTATTCCGAGTCGACTGGATCACGAATCGACTGTTTCGGAAAGCATGGATTTGAATGACAGAGAACACCTAGTCGTCACACTCGCCATCCTGATCTTATTAACCTAATCAAGATAAAAACGTACAGCCGCCGGCATGCCTCGTCGCCTGGAGACAAGTAGTTTCATTCGTTTTGACCTTAAACGGCCAGACGGTGGGACTCTAATACCATGGGAGGGCGGAAAGATTTTGTTTTGGGACTTTAAATGTCCAGGAACGCTGGCAAAGAGCCATGTTACCCATGCCATCGATGGCGCGGTATGTATCTCGACAGATGCTGAGATATTGAATACGCACAAGTACGATTGTATTGGCCATGCTCAACACTCATTTGTGCCGTTTGCTATTAAGACACTTTGAGTATTTGGTCAGTCGGCTACCAAGTTCTTCGAAGATTTGGGAAAGAAACTCGGTCGGGTCACTGCGGACCAACGCGCAGGTCTATTCCTCGTGCTGTGTATAAGAGCTGTTGTTTGAAGGGGCAACACAACATGTATGCTGGAGTCGATCGTTGCCGCAGGCAGCTCTGATAGACGTCAACAACAGATAATTGGTTAGCGTTGATGAGGATTTACGTTTGACTAAAGACTGCCCGTCAACATTTTGGGTGACGACGAAACAACCGCTGACGAAGACATTGACGATATTCCAACACTGAAGAGCAACGGAGAAATTCAAAAATCAAGTGGTGGAAATCAAAACTATGGCGTATCCTCAATCCAAACTGAACCGTTAAAGGTGCTTATTCGTTTAGGTGCTAAATCGGCAGTATCAAAGAGGGGAAATATATAGTTAAGTACCGCCTTTTTCAAGTTATCATATTTTGCATAACGGAAGGTATTAGTAAGATACGTAAGTGCTTAATCCGCTTTTAATCGCCAAGTCCCGAGCGTTGCGACTTTCACATCGGTCCTTAAATGTTTTGTTCAAGATAAGCAGGTTGACCTCGCTGTCTTTTACTTCTTCGTACCTCGTTGTTAGATTGGTTGACTTGAGTAGTAATCGTCTGCCTATCCAAATTCAAGTTTGATTGGGTTGATGTAGCTTCTTCGTTGCTATTTCCGTCCATTGCTTGGGAGGAGGCTTCCTCAAAGTTTGATAAGTTAAGATCTTGGCTTATGGATGTCGTTGTTGGATGTAGGAATTCCTTTTGGTTAGTATTGTTTGACTCTGCTAATGTCGTTCCATCTTCTGGCCCGGACCACGACAATGATAGTTGATCTTCAGGGCAAGGTGCTAAGTCCCGCGTTGAAACCGTGGAAACGTGCCCACTTTTTAGTTGTATTCTAGCGTAGTGCTGGTTCGATTCTAGCAACAGTGCTTCTTGTACCACATTGTCTCCTTTATTACGACAACGAACTAGAACCGGCCCCAAATTTAAAAGCCAACTTGGTAGCGAACGGCCTGTTGAAGATCCTCGGTCGTACTTGAACATACGTTCATGAGGCGTTGCGTTGGTAGATGTACACAGCAAACACCGAATTGAGTTCAGCACAGAAGGCAAAACTGACACCCAAGACTGTATTAGTAATTTCGCATCCAACACCGATAACTGAATTCCACGCCATATCGTTCCATTTAATCGCTCACATCGGCCATTGCCCCGCGGATTGTAAGAAGTTTGGCTTGTAGCAATCCCAAGTGAAGATGTAAACATTTCGAATTCGCGTGACACAAAAGCGCTTCCTCGGTCTGAGTGCAAATATTTCGGTGTCCCAAAAAGGTAGAAAAGCTGCTTTAAGCATGTTATAACTGATTCGGCAGAAGTATCGCAACACGGAAATGCCCACAAAACCTTGAAAACTCATCGACGACCGTCATTATATATTTTGCGTTTGTTTTACTGGGAAGTGGACCATTGAAGTCGATTGACAAACGTTCAAACGGTTGAAGTGATTTGATTAAGACGCTGGTGGAAGGACGATAGAATCTCGGCTTTATCTTTGCACACGTTGAACAAGAGTTTACAACTTCCCGTATATCACTTAGAGAAAATGGCAAATTCTTCGCCCTGACACAATGCCACAATCTTGTCTGACCAGGATGACATAGTGAACGGTGAAATTTTATTAAGTCGGATTGAGAATCGTTACGCCGGAGCATGCTAGTCGTGATAAAGCGTCCGCTGCTACGTTGTCAACGCCGGGACGATAAATGATCTCAAAGCGAAATTGGGATAACTCTAATAACCAGCGTTCAATTTTTTCAATTGAAAAAATTGAACGCTGGCGGTCCTCTTTGGTTCAATTTCGGTCTTCTTTGGTTCAATTTATTTATCAATTGTAATTTGCTAGAGCAGTTATAAATTTTCTTGCCATGGCTAAGAATTTCTGGAGGTTTGCGTTATGCTCGACAATTTATTTATCAATTTGTTATGGACAAGCTGTTGAAACCAGATGTGCTTTCATTGTCAAAGGATTCGACGGATTCAGAAACACAGTGGAGGCATTGGAAAACTCGATTAAATGCGTTTCTTTCTTGTATTCCCGATCTTAGAGAAGAGCATAAAATGCCACTATTAACGAACCTGATCAGTGCAGATCTGTTTCGATACATCGAGTCTACCGAAATATTTGCAGATGCAATGCTTGCTCTAGAGGCTTTGTTCGTAAAGCCGCGCAATGTGGTGTTTCAACGACACGTTTTGTCAACGTACAAGCAAGCTTATCCACAAACCATTGATCAGTTTCTACATGAACTACTGCATTTAGCAAAATCATGTGATTTTGAGGATGTAAATGCGAAGCGTTATCACGATGAGTACGTTCGCGATTCGTTTATTCGAGGGTTGGCTTCTTCGAGCATCCGTCAACGTTTATTGGAGCGGTCAAAGCTTTCGCTGGACGACGCTTATCAAGCTGCTCGATCGCTTGAACAGGCCGAATTACAAGCTAACTCGTACTCTTGTCAACCTGTGCAAATGATGGATCCTATTGATGTTGCAGCTAGTAGTGGAAATATGACAGACGACTCCCCGGCAATTCAGGTTAATGCTACCCGTCAATATTGTTTCTTCTGTGGAAATGCAAAACATCCTCGAGCCCAATGCCCGGCGCTAAAAGTTAAATGCCGATCGTGTCAAAAAGTCGGTCATTTTGCCAAAATGTGCATGTCCAGGAAGCGCAATTCGATTGACTTGAATTCAATAGAGATTGCTCAAATTTCACAGCTTTCTTCTCCGGGTCTCAAGAACGCCATGGTTTCTATAATGGCTTACGGTATCAAAATGAATGCTCTGATAGATACTGGTAGCAGTTCAAATTTTATATCGTCAAACATGATAAAACGTTGTAAACGGTCAGCTACTAGGTGTTACGAAATTGCTCGGATGGCATCGTCTTCTTTTCAAAGCTTTTTGAGGGAAACAGTTGCTCTCGATTTTGAGCTAATGGGCGAAAAATATTATGGTGTCAAGTGTTTTGTTCTAGACAACCTTTGTGCTGATGTAATTTTGGGCCATCCTTTTCTCAGGCGTTTCAAGCATCTTGCACTGGAGTTTGGAGGAATGCATGCACCGATTGTTATTGGGGCCATGGAAGCAATGCATGTTGAACCACATCCGTTATTTGAACATAGCAGTATCGATATTCGTCCATTGCAAACAAAATCTTGTCGACGAACTCCTAGTCAGGACGCATTTATTAAATCAGAAGTAAAGCGACTTCTCGAAAACGGCATCATAGAACCAAGTTCGTCCCCCTGGATGGCACAAGCACTCATTGTTACAAATTCTCAGGGAAAACAAAGAATGGTGATCGACTATTCACGGACGATCAATCGATTCACATTGCTCGACGCATTTCCCTTGCCACGAACGGATGATTTAATAGACAAGCTTTCGAACTATCGAATATTCTCATGCGTGGATATGAAAGATGCCTACAATCAACTACCTATTTTACAATCCGAAAAAGAGTTCACCGCTTTCGAGGCTGCTGGAGGCCTTTATCAATACAAACGAGTGCCTTTCGGGCTCACAAACGGTGTAGCAGTGTTCCAGCGCATCATGAATAGTTTAATTGACAGAGAAGCATTGTCTGGTGTCTTTTCGTATCTCGACGACATTTTAATTGCAGGAAAGAATACGGAAGAGCATAACGCAAACCTCCAGAAATTCTTAGCCATGGCAAGAAAATTTATAACTGTTCTAGCAAATTACAATTGATAAATAAATTGTCGTAATGTAAACGAAGTCTAAACCAAAGAGGTTTTATTTATCAATCTAGAAAACAATCAGTTTATAAAAACAGTTATAGATACTCATGTCAATTAGAGATTATTGACTATATACCACAATGATTTTGCTGCCTAAAAAAATCGCATATGCATCCAGCTACTGCAGATTCAAGCAAAAGATTCGGCATTGGCAATTAAATAATGGTGTGGACGCTTCAAGTTTTTTTAGTAATTGATTTTTTTCGTTTCTGTGAATTCATTTTTTCTTTTCTATGAACAGTTAAAATAGCCATTTGCGGCTAATATCTTGTGTGAAATAATAATCTACATAAGTCTACAAGCAGTTCAATAAGATTTTCATTGCATATACGGTTGAATGCTCTACTAAAGTCAATAAAGACACAATCACCTGATATCCATTAGACACTTCATTTACCCATGCTTCTCTAGCACAAGGTAAATTAGACAAGCAGGATCTTCCAAAGGTAAATTCATGTTGGCGTGTGTTTAGTTAGTTCGATTGGCTCAATAAGTTCTCTACATATTTAAAGAGCTACCCATATACTGTGTTATATAGGAGAAAGAAAAGCCGTAATCATAACGAAGGAGAAAAAAGAGGACGGAGTGGTTGACATTTTTGAAGGCGGAGGAGAGGTCGAGGAAGATGAGAATACTATATAGATCTTGTCACCAGATATGAGTTGGTCTTTGTAAACTTTCATGCTGGCGATTTCTGTGGAGTTATTAGAGGGGAAGGGGATGTCAAGATTTCTCCAAGGGCGACGTAGGATGGTAGATGTGTGAAGCAGGGGTGGTTGGAAGTGAGATCAAGGGAGACGAGAAAGTGATCGGATAAACAGGATAGAAAATGGACAGTGAGGTGTATGCAGCAAAACGATCGGGGACAGTGATGATGTCGAGTGCCTCGCCAAGGATATTGTGAAAGCAGTGGGGATGAGTTTGTAATCGTAGTTGGATAATGTTGATGAACCGGATGAAATCGGTGGAATAGGGGCGGTCGATGCGGATGTTGAAGTCGTCAAGAACGATTGAAGGAGTAAAGGACAAAGAACAAGGGGCATGGAGGTCAGCGAGTGTGATAAAAAAGGAGGTAGAAGATGATGAACCAGGACGGTATACAATAGCGAGATCTAAAGTGATCGGGCTAGAAGAACGACAAGTGAGCTATTCAAAATAGCAAGGACTAAAAGGGGGAGTGATTTTGCGAGGAGACGCGGAGTGATGGGTGAATGTGACAATGCCGCCATGATTAGAGAATTTAGAAGGTGATGAGCTGAGGGTGCGGGCGGATTCTACTAGTGAGCAACCGGCAGAGAGCAGAAGGCGACCAGGATTCGGTGGGGCAAAAGAGATCTATGGATTGCTTGGTGAATAGGTTAAGAATAAGATCGGATTTATACAGAATTGATCAAGTGTTCAACAAGGCCGAGGCGGAAACCGTGTGTGGTGGTAAAGGGTCTAGCGGAGAAGACACATAGGGTAGATGGAGCTCCATCGAATTTTGGGGCGTTTGTGGAGAACTTGAAAATTTACGTCGATGTTTATGATGGAAAGAGATGTTTCGGCGTTTTCCTCATGACGACGTATTTTGATGCGGGCAGAATAGAGTTGAGTGATTTTGGAAGGGGTGTGATCGGGAAAAATTCGAGTGTTCGAAGTGGACATGAGTTTAAATCATTGAGAGATTACAGAGGACGCGTGCAAGCGATGCTTGAAAACAATTTTCAGGAGAGGGGCTGTGAAGGATTCAATTGGCAAGATTTGTTTAGGTGGATGAATGCGACAGGAGATATGTCCTTAAAAACATGGTTTATCCGTAGGAATAAGTGATGAGAGGATGGATCTGAAGGCGGAAGCATCGTGGTCGTGACGTGCATGTGGATATAAGGAAATGGAAGGTGTGATATTAGTAACGATAACGCAATGATCGCGAGAAGTAAAGCGTTTCCGTAAATGAGGACGAGTATCGTGAGTGGTTGAGATCACTATAGGAGAGCTGGTAGTTGAAGATATGGAGGGATTAGGTTTGACTACATGATACATATATTATAATGATAATAAAGAGGGTGGCAAGCGATGCAAGGAAAGGTTATAAGTAGAAGGATCGTAGAGGTTGGTGGATGTGATTTCGATTGATGTATGTAGATTATTGAGAAACTAGACAGGAGGGACGGGACGGTTGGTGTCGGGAAGTGAAGATGACATGAGATGGGAAGTGTATATGGTGACAAGGTTGGTGGGTGTATAAAGGACATTAAAACGTCGAGGTAGTTTGAATAGACGTCTTTGATGTTGATATGTGCTTATGCGAGAGATTATGGATTAATTTGTTTGCAAATTAATTTGATTTACGTCTTTCCATTAACGTCTTGTGTGTTGAAGCTATAAAATTTGCAACTGCAACTGATCGGTAAGGGCCACGAGACGATCGAAATAATTGTAATTAACTTGAACACTTATAACTTTTTAGTTCGTTTAGACGCAATATTTGTCTCCTTGAATCGAAGTGATCTGATATCATTATTAGACATTCTAGAATATATTCTCGAAGATACCTTTAAGATTGAATTAATCGAATTAATTATTTTACGTTCTTAGATTATGCGCTTACGAAATTTAGCTCTGATGCACTGATTGCGACATACACTGTATGATGATCGAAATGACGGATCTAAACGATATTGTCTGTATTATGATGTTTCATTTGTCTTAAATTCATCGTCAAACCATGCTGCTTAAGTTTGTTTAGACGGCAGTATTTGTTTCCGTTTTGCAAAGTGATCGAATATCATTATTAGACATTATCAAATTGACTTTTAACATCAGAACTAGAATTGTCAAACGTTACCGATAATGCATATTTTAAAACATTAGATTCGTTCACATGACAACACATGTGCTTTAAAAATGCAGTCTCTGCACTTTCGCAAATCGGACCACCTTGTATATTAACACTAAACCTTATGTTGCAGTGATCACTGCCACCGATTGGAGCTTTATAATAATACAAATTTATTTAACGTAGCAAATGCGTACAAGCTGCACGCTTACAAGTCCACTAAAAAATGAAAAAGTCAAGCAGATAAATTGTTTAAACGGAATCGGATTTGCGTTTGAAGCACTGCAGGGAAGTTGATTGTCGTATTTAAATGGGCAGATGATTCCACGATAGAGGAGCAGCCACCAGGAAGGAGCGGAGTCCAAAGGAGGTAGAGTAGTTTGGGACATGTAAAAGAAGGGAATTACAGGAACGCAAGGAACAGTAAACAGGACGAGAATTATCAAGAAAAGTAGGTTGAGAAATCGAAGTGTATGAAAAGTTACAAGGGGAAAGCAACGAGAAGAAGACGAATTTGAACACAACGATAAATTGTAGGCAAATCGAGAGAAGCAAGATGGTGAGATGTATGATCAAAACGACGAAGACGGATAAGAACTCGGACGGCTGCGTTGACGATTCGTTGTAGGGGAAGAAGAGTGGATTTAGGTGAGTTGGAAAATAGACTAAGACAATAATCGAGTCTAGAAAAAGGAGAAAAGATATGAGAGTCATACAAGAAGAAAATTCGATCAATCTACGAACTTGACGGAGGTTGCGGGTATCAAGGTAAATAAGCGTACTTTATTTCTAATGAAATGTTTAAGTGAAAGTCGGTTGTCAAAATGGAAGCCTAGGAAAACAAGATTATCAACGATAGGAAGAATTATAGAATTTAATGATACGAAAGGAGGTTCGAAGCCGAGGAGTCGAGGTAGGATCCACATAGGTACGAAGATGGTAGTGAGGAGTCGAGAGATTGCTTTTTGATGAGAGGACGAACAGTGGCGCATTTCCAGATGGAAGGAAATGTACGGCTACGGATGGACGAGTTGAACAATATGGTTAGGAAGGGTGAGATAGAGGAGCAGATATTTTTAAGCAAGTGAGTGAGAATTGGGTCAGAAGGAGAGGTTTTATTAGGTAATGATAGCAGAACTGAATAAACTTCATCAGACGAAACGGGAAGAAGGTAGACTAGTTCTGGGAGGGAAGTATTTATAGAGAAGAGTGGGTACAAGGGGGATATGGCTAGTTGAGATAGTAAATTAGATAGCTTAAGATGTATATAAGAAGAAAATTCATCAGGATTTATATTACAAGGGGTAGATGATCGTGAAAGAATTGAGTTTAAGATTTTCCAATGAGATTTAGAGTTGGAAGATGACTTGAGTTGATTTCGCCAAAAGATAGTACGTTTAGTACGTATAAGAATGAGATGTAAACGGCGTAGAGAAAAGTAGGAATCACGAAGATTTGGATGGAGTGAGTTGAGAGATCGTTTAAGAAAGCGTTTATACATACGAAAAGAGTGACGGAGTCGACGCTTAGAAAGACTACAGTCAGAATCGAACCAGGGAGCATGGCGCAAGCGCTGGGAACGTCGAAGTCGACTAGGCAGAAGGTTATTGAGGATCGACGTAAGTTCAGAATCAAACAGAATGCAGAGATCACCGGGAGAGAGATAGTTAAGAGGAAGTGAAAAGAGTGAAGAATTAAGTAAGGCTGTGCAGAGAACAGGGATATCGAGAAGCTTCCAGGGTCGACTTGTTGTAGATAAAGGTAAAGGCGGAGAAGGAGGATGGGGACGAGTAAGAGTGACAAGAAAATAATCGGACAAACCAGGATCAGTAATTGACAAGGAGGTATAGTCATTGAAGCAATTAGGAACAGCAATGATGTCGAGAGCACCGCCGAGAATATGAGTTGGGCTTGTTGAAAGTAATTTATAGTTAAAATCAGAAAAAAGATTAGTTAAAGTGATAGAGTCAGAGTCAGACGGGTGATCAAGACGAATGTTAAAGTCACTGAGAACAAAAGAAGGAGTATAAGACAATAAACAGTGAGACATTAGATCTGCAATGTCGTTAAAGAAGATACGTGAGGGGGCAACTGAACCTGGACGGTATACAATCACAAGCTCCAGAGGAAAAGGAGTTGATAATCTGCATATGAGTAATTCGAACGAGGTGTAACGGATGTTAACGTTAATTTTACGTAAAGACATTGGGTGACGAGCAATGGCAACAACACTGCCATGGTTAAAAGCAGTAGATGTATGAGAGGCAATTTGACGAGCTGATTCAACTAAAGAACAACCAGAGCGACATAGACGACGAATAGCAAGATCGTCGGAGTCAGAGTACCAGAATTCGGTAATGCAGAGAATATCGATAGATAATTGATCGAAGATATCAAGAAGCATATCAGCTTTATGTAAGAATGGAGCGAGTGTTGAATAGACTAAGACGAAAAGAATGCTTAGGAGCGAGATCGACTAGCGAAGAAGACAAGGGGGAGAGATGGGACGCCATCGAATTTTTGGCCTTGTGTGTACAACGTGAAAATTTCCGTTGATTTGACGTATAGATAAGGATGACTCGCCGTTTGTTTCACGTCGATGTTTCTTAATGCGAGCTAAATTGAGCTGGGCAATATCAGAAGGGGAGCGTTCAGGAAAGATACGGCAAGTAATTGAGGTGGTACAAAATTTTTAAAGCACAAGTTATAGATACCTTAATCGTTCGTGAAAAGATAAGATCGAAAACTGAAGAATGTGTGGGAGGAAACCTCGTGAGAAAACTAACATGTTGAATAAGTAGAAGTTCTTCATCTATAAATTTTCAAAGCTTCACATCCGCTACACATCCGAATTGCAGAATCGAACTATCAATACAAAAGCTAGTTCAGGGAATGTTAAAGTCCCGAATAAAATGCACAAATTAGTACCATTGAATGCAAGTCTTACTAAAACACGAAATTCCTCATCCAAGCAGTCAATTTGAGGACTTTTATATAGAATACCAAGAGTGAACTGTTTATGTGCTATTGACATACTCGCAAATAAAAGTTCACAAATTCCACATTTATTAAAATATTCCATCACACTATTCATAGTGATGTTAGATTTAATATATAAAGCAATCCCCCACCTATACGATGTGGCGCTCTGTCTACGTGAACGAAACGATAACCATCTACGCCCACTAGACAATCAATGATAATATCATGGAGCCAAGTTTCAGAAATTGCAAGTAAGAATAACAAAGTCAAAATGAGAAGTCACACGCATTTTTCAAGTCACCTGATTGATTGATTTCTTTAAAATCAACTAATATTCTTAATGATCTCGATTCACGGTCAGGCAGATGGGGTTCTACCTAACAAAAGGTCTGTGATAGCACACCTAAAAATCCCGTATGCAAACGTTTATTTCTCCATAGGCTAAACGCTCTCTGATTTTTTGACCTTCGCAAGACGTTCCCTTTCATTGTACGATATATCTTTAGATATGAAACGTTTCTACCATTTAAACTCAGGACGTCTGTATCGTGATTCAACGCAACATCCACTAAGCTGGCTGCTCCAGTGGTGTAGATATACATTTCTGTATATTACTTTGGGTAGGGGATCGTATTCTAACGATCTATTAGAAACCTACCCGATGAGTGTGATCCGCTAGCCGGATCACCAGTTTTTCATGCTGCCACTTGCAATGATAGTTTTTAATTGTATTTGATTGCATCTGTGAGCTGAAATTTTTCCGATTGTGGCACGATATTATCCTCACAGGTATTGATCTTATTTTTGATACAGCAGGACGCTACTAATCGGTCTGGGTGGGTCTCATCAGCTGCTGACCCAGACCTACATCGATTACTTCAACGATCAAAGAATTTAAAATTGTCTTGATTATAATAAGTTCTTACAATTTAAAATTCAAAATTGAAATTTAAATCAAATTCCATTGATACCGCAATAAACGAAATCTGTTTGTCGGATCCATTATTCAATAACGAATTTTTCGTTTGAAAAATTGATGGAAATGTAAATTCCAGTACAATATCACATTATATGACAAAAATATGACAAAGACCAACAAGCAAGCGAAACACAACAATACAACAAAGTCGGTTGGGTACGCAGATAATGAAGTGGCATGTGACTCTCACGGCTGCACGATATGGACCAAAGTAAGCTTCCCCTCAGACAGTTCTCAAACAATGACGAGTCACAATTTCTATTGTGGTTTCTGTGCAGCTCTTGCAATTGCAAATTTAAATAAGACTATTAACGATCTACGCTAAC
Source organism: Pomphorhynchus laevis (assembly GCA_012934845.2). Classification (NCBI taxonomy): domain Eukaryota; kingdom Metazoa; phylum Acanthocephala; class Palaeacanthocephala; order Echinorhynchida; family Pomphorhynchidae; genus Pomphorhynchus; species Pomphorhynchus laevis. Next base: position 24,041 of record WNNJ02003556.1, on the reverse strand, counting down.
TAACCGAAGACACTGATAAACCATTACGATCAGATATCCCTTATACATGTGAAGTATTCGAGCAAGATACAATACCTTCACTAGACAATGAAATCGCCCCGATCAACATAACGGCAACATCTGATACTTCAATATTCCAGAAATCTACCCCTACTCGAGTTTGGACACGAGGACATGCAAGATCGCGAATCGTAAAGGCAACAACCCTTGAAACTTCCTTATTTAACCTTAAATCCGATTTCCTGGATTCGTCAAATCTAGAGAATTCCATCATTTCTCACAAGGATACACAGAAACAAACATTCCATATCACTCAGAAAACACATCCAAGGCCGGAAACAAACACAGAAGCACCACATCACACAGCACTCCCAACTTTTTATTGTCCTCAAACAACCCATAGTCTATATAAAATGGATGAAACACTCAAACAAATGATAAATCATACCAATTCCACTGTAAACAACACTGATAACCCCAATATACCTATTCTATCTGAGCCTAAACGACATAAACGCCGAACATTCGATCGGGATAAATGTTTCATTATTGTAAATTTAAATGAATCACCGAGTCCAAACAGTCTCATCCGGATAAAACATGATGTTGATTCAGTAAAGCAAGTTCTTTCAACAGTTCTCCCAATAGAAATATCAGTCGAACAAAATAGACAGGTAATACACCTCTTTCGCATTGGGAAGAAACAAGATGGTACCAAACCAAGGTTTTTGAAAGTTGATGTTGATAGCCCCGAGACTAGTAAGCAAATCATCAAGAATTCCTTTAAGTTAAGGGGCTCCAGTATCAGACTTCTACCTGACCTCAGCACTGAAGATAGAAACAGATTGAAATCTGCAAGGAACGAGCTTCAACAAAGATTTCAAAACGGTGAAAATATCTAATTGTGAAAAAATTTTAAGTTGTGCGGCGAATGGTAAATACGCGATTCAGCCTCGGAATCCGTCTAACCGTTCCATCGATACTCTCCGCCGCACAGATTCGTGCATCCAACACGTAAACATCAATCCCATTTCAACACCAACAACGACACAACACCACTGCCGTTACTCTCAAAATAATATTTCCATCATGTACTCTAACTGTTTAAGCATGTACAACAAATTTGACGAAATATTGTGTCTCGTTAATTCAATGAACACAAACATCATAGCATTGAGCAAAACCTGGCTTAACAACGATATATCTGATAATGAAATCTCAATCCCAGGCTACTTTGTTATACGATCGGATCGAACCGCCTCAAAAGGAGGTGGAGTTATATTATACGTCAAGCAACCGTTAACCATCATCGAGCACAGCATTGTATCAGATGATTCATACAACGAATATCTGTGGGCAACAGTATCTTCTCCTGATAGACAGAAACTAAAAATCGGTTTATTTTACCGATCTCCGCGCTCCGCAACTGAAAAGATTGGCATCTCTTTACGACATCACCTAACAAGCTTATCACCGATCATTATCCTAGGAGACTTCAATATGCCTCATGTCAATTGGGACCTATATACTTCGACACATGGTTGTGATGTTGAATCATCCAATCTCCTTGATACGTTCAACGATCTCAATCTAACCCAGCATATTCACGAACCCACTAGAAGGAGGAGGAAATCATCTGCCATTTTAGACTTATGCTTATCACGAGGCGAACCCACAATTGATAAAATCTCTCTCAGCCCCCTATTGGCCACATTAATCATTGTGTCATTAGGCTGGCGCTTTCTGTAAGTCTCTTTAAAACAACCCCCTCGGCAAAACCCGAATTGAATCCCTTCAAAGCGAATTTCGCAAGTATGACGCAAGCTATTTGAAACATTCAATGGACTAATCCATATGTAATTGGCATAGATCAGTGCTGGGAAAATTTTAAAGCTACTTTGATCAATTCTCTAAATTACTTCTCCCCTTTAAAACGTCAGCGCACATCTCACAAAACTCCCATTTGGTTTGACTCGCAGATTAAACAAATGATTAAGACAAGAGACAAAATTTACAAAAAATTCAAAGGGAATTGTTCTTGGACCGATTACAAGGAATTACGAAATCAAGTAACGGCCCTCAAACGTCAGAAACGCAGGTGCTTCGTTTCCAATCTTTGTCGATCATCAAACAGATATCCCAGTAAATAGTTCAAACATATCAGCTCATTGAAATCAACTACGTCAAGCATTTGATCGGATATACTATGATGTCCTCCTTATTACGCTGGAACAGTACGGCATCAGAAAAACCCTCCTTAATTGGATTAACTCCTTCCTTAGAAATCGGAAGATTACTGTATTGGCTAATAAACAAATGTCAAAAACAAGAAATCCTGGACGCGGTGTTCCTCAGCGATCGGTACTCAGTCCATTGCTCTTCATTATTTACATCAACGAGCTAACTACAGCTATTTCGAGTCCATGTGGTTTATATGCCGACGACTTGAAAATTTGGCGACCAATAATCGATAGCCGAGATCCAATGATACCTCAGCGAGACATTGATAATATTAAGGTATGGTGTAATCAACGGGGACTGGTATTAAACCCCGATAAGTCAAAACATATGCGCATCGAACATATACACATCAATTCATCATATACCATTGACGGAAGAGAAATTGAAACAGTTCTCCAACTTCAAGACCTTGGAGTGATCGTAAATAGAAGCTTATCGACCATCCCACATACCAGTCACGCAGTTGCTAAATGCCGTCGAATTTTAGGACTTATTAGAAGGACCATTGGCCAGCTTGACACATCCAGTTTTAAGTTAATTTACAATGCTTATGTCTTATCTTTAATGAGATACGCTTCACCTGCCTGTCACCCTCAAACTACGACAGAGATGAACCTGTACGAATCCATATTACGCAAGGCCACACATCTTGTACCCAACCAACGCAAGCTCTCATTCATTTTTCGACTTCACGCACTTGGTGTGACCACATTGAAGAAATCTTTAAAGTCATATGATTTAATGTTTGTGTGGACAGCGCTTAATGTTCAAAAAGGGCAGAGGGAACATGTTTGTCGTAAACTGTTCGAACTTCAAAATTCAAACAGATTGAGGGGACATCACCTCACGTTAAAGACCCACATTTGTCCACGAAGAAGATTTAACACAATTGTCAACCGAACGTGGAAAAGCTGGAATAAGCTACCAAGTCAAGTGGTTTCGGCCTCCAGTATTTTGTCCTTCAAGAGAAATCTGAAGAATGTACTAACTTAAAACAATCGGATTTTCATTGATATTTTTTATTTTTTTTAACCCTGTACCCAGCCTGTACGAGCTCTACGCTCTTTTGCTGCTGTTGTATTTAATAATAATAATAATTTCATAAAAAAATATTTTTAACGTGACAAATGCTTACATGACCACAACAACAAAACAAAAATCTAAATCATGTGTCCAGAAGGTGTGAACTGAAGAGGTGTTTGAATGTGATAAAGGATGGAGCGCAGCGGACATCGAGAACGAGTATTCCAACTCGAGAGGGAGTTGATTCCAACTCCCTCAGTATGTGGTTCGGTGCATTCGGTCGTGTATATTTGAACAGAATAACAAATGCTTGCAGCTTATAGACGCTGACAACGCGTTCAATCGCGTTAATAGAAAACTCGAGAGGGAGTTGATTCCAACTCCCTCTCGAGTTGGAATCAACTCGTTCTCGAAGTCCGCTGCGCTCCATCCTTTATCACATTCAAACACCTCTTCAGTTCACACCTTCTGGACACATGATTTAGATTTTTGTTTTGTTGTTGTGGTCATGTAAGCATTTGTCACGTTAAAAATATTTTTTTATGAAATAAAAAAATGTTGCAACAACGCTTCACCAACTCTAGCAGTAGCTTCAATTGATATAAATGAAGGCAATAGTCCGGCAGAAAACTCAGTCTACTGTTTTTCTCGCGTCTCAAACATCCCTCAAACAACAGATGAACAGCAAAATAGCGATGAAGAGTCAAGCGTTATTCTGTCAAAATCGGGTTGTTTGGATTCTATATATGAAGAAGTTGTCAAATGGCGTCCAAACAGTTATGTATTGCCAAGGTGTAACGAAAGTAGAGAGTTTATAGGCGAACTAACAGCGCTGTTCGAAATTGCTTGCACAGATATAGATCAAGAATGCGCTTTAAAAAAGTAACGATATTGTGCCAGTGTGTTCTGCAGCGTTTGCAATCTCGGAAAACAAGTGTTGTACGAAAAGCTCTGCGTCAAAGGATCGATTTGTGGCGCGCTGGGAAGATTCAATATTTATTAGATGAAGCTCGTTACCTTCAACATACAAAAGACGGGAAAGGAAATTATCAGGTTGAGGAAAATTGGCACAAGACGTTCATACGACTCATGCTCAGAGGCAATATCGGTGGAGCAGTGAGAACTCTTGATGGGAAAGCATCATTTGGCAAGTGTCTTAAATTGAACTAAAAAGTTGGGCAATTAACTGTCAAACAGGCCTTACGTGAGAAACATCCACATGGCGTGAATTTACACGAAGAAGGTTTGATCAAGCACTCTATGATAAGAACACTTCCGTTTCATGTCACTTTATTCAATCAAATAACAGGAGCGGATATGGTATCGATGGCAAAGAAGACGACAGGTGCAGCCGGGCCATCAGGTGTGGACGCGCAAACATGGAAACAAATGCTGATATTGTTTGACCGCGATTCTGATAAGCTGGCTGAGGCATTAGCTGGTATTACAAGACGTTTAGCCTCTGAAATTGTTCCACGAGAATCAACTGTAGCTTTGGTTGCCTCAAGGTTGATTGCCTTAGAAAAGTCTGATGGAATTAGGCCTATCGGGATTGGCGAAGTGTATCGTAGGATAATGGCCAAAGTCGTCATTAGAACTATTTCTATGCACATACAATCAGTTGCAGCAAATACACAATTATTTGCGGGACAACGTTGTGGCCGGGAGTATGTGGTTCGGTACATTCGGTCGTGTATATTTGAACAGAATAACAAATGCTTGCAGCTTATAGACGCTGACAACGCGTTCAATCGCGTTAATAGAAAACTTGCTTTGGCTAATATGAGTAGTGTGTGTCTACCACTAGTTAACATTTTAACAAACACTTATCATGATGATCCCACTATGATAATTGACGGTGAAACAATGAGATCCCAAGAGGGTTTTACACAGGGGGACCCGCTGTCAATGGTTGCCTTTGCTGCAGCAACTCTTCCTCTGATGGAAAAATTAAAACATGATTTTCCAAATATCCAGCAAAAATGGTATGCAGATGATGTGTCTTGCGTAGGAACAGCGAATGATCTTGCGGGATATTTGGAGAGGATGCAAACACTTGGACCTCAATATGGCTTCTTTGTCAATGCTAGGAAATGTAAAATATTTGTTCCCTCCGAAAATAGTGAAACAAAATCATTGTTCAATGCTTTGGATGTGTCAGTGACCAACACGGGCGTTGAAGTCCTGGGATGTCCTATTGGATCGGCCGAATATGAAAAATCATGGCTGGATGACAAAATAGAGAATTGGATGATGATCCAACGACTAGCAGAAATCGCGAAAATTGATCCGCAGCTCGCATATTCCGCCTACATGGTGTCCCTCCAACACAAATGGACTCACATTTTTAGGGCATGTCGCTTCGAAGGTAAGGGCGTGGAAAAATCGGAACAGAAAATAAAAGAATGCCTTCTACCAAATCTCACCGGTCAGTAACTAATATCAGATCAAATGAGACGGATTATTGCTTTGCCGACAAGCAGGGGTGGAATGGGCATTACGGATTCTTCAGATTTTGTCTTACGTGAGTGGCAGTGGTCGGATGCTATGTGTAATCCACTTGAAAGTGGTTTAACGGGAGTTGAACTAAACAAAGCTCAGACTATAGTAGCAGCGGAAATTAGAAGAATAAAGAAGCATATTTCAGACTCCTTGTTTTCCGAAATAGTGGATGGGAGCGACACATTTTTTCGTAATTCGTTAATGCACGCGACAATAAAAGGCTCTTCTACTTGGCTTTCTGCTAGGGTTAACGATGATCGGTTATACAGACTACGTCGCGAGGAGTTTTATGATGGTTTGTCAACAAGATACGGATGGCCACTTGTCAACGCGTTTAAGACATGCGTTTGTGGGGAGGATAATTCTGTTATTCACACTCTCTCTTGTCGTTTATCTGGCAAGACAATAATCAGACACAATGCGATTCGTGATCTCCTGCGAAACTTGCTATCAGGTGCAAGTCAAAATATCGTAACAGAGCCTCTGCTGACACCAATAGAATCAAATTATTCATTTAAAACGGCATCTACTTGCAAAGACCGCAATGCTCGTCTAGACTTGGCTTGTACTGGGTTATTTGGTATCCCGACAGAGCGGACGTTCTTTGACGTCTCAATTTTCAACATCCACGCTCCGTCAAATGCCTCACGCAGCCCAGAGAGCACATTTGTGTATCACGAGAACAGAAAGCGTGCGAAATATGTAGAGCGTGTAAACACATTCGAACGAGCTGGATTTGCTCCCTTGATAATTTCCTCTTCTGGAGGTACTGGAGTTGAAATGAGTGCAGTGCTGAAGCGGGTAGCAGCATCGGCTACCGCTAGAAGGAATCGCTCATACGCGGAAAACATAGCGAAGTTAGGCCGCCAAATAGGAGTCTCCCTCGCAAAAATGTGCTCTCTGGCGTTCCGCATACAACGATCAACACAAAATTCATATAAAAACTGGTATAATACAGGGCCTATTTGCGGGCAACCTTAAATGTATAAATCCTTTTGGCTAAAAAAATATATAAAAAAAAATATAACCTTATAACCTATGAATTGAAATTTGTCTTGGTTATATAAAGTTCTATACACCGTTCACATAAGAACAGTATAAACACACAATTTAAACAACTACAATTGCAATTACATCCTGAACGAGCAAAGTTCCAAACCACAAGTCGATTATGACGAGGGGTAAGCCAAGTAATATTGCCCAATGCTGTACATGCAATGGTAACGCTGCCAGACGCAAAGGATGTCGGTGTGCTAAAAACAAAACAGCGTGTGCTAACTGCAGGGCAACTTAATAATAATACAATAATTTATTTAACGTGCAAATGCGTGCAAAATGCACGCTTACATGACCACTAACAAACAAAAAAAGGACATCAAAAGTCACAGATAATTAGTTGATTTTTGAAACGGAACTGGATTTGGCGTTTAAAGCACGGCATAGATGTTGATTGGCGGATATGAATAGGCAGTTGATTCCACAAGAGAGGAGCAGCCACAACGAAAGAGAGGAAGCCAAAAGAGATAGAGTAGATTGGGACATGTAAAAGAAGGGAACTACGGGAACGCAGAGCACAATACACAGTACGAGAATTGTCGAGAAAAGGAAGGTTGAGAAATGAAGGGGTATGAGAAGTTATAAGACGAAAAGCAATGATAAGAAGACGAATTTGAACACGACAATAAATGGTAGGCCAATCAAGAGAAACAAGATAGTGGGATGTATGATCAAAACGACGAAGACGGAGGAGAACTCGGACGGCAGCGTTGATGATGCGTTGTAAAGGAAGAAGAGTGGATTTAGGTGAGTTGGAAAATAGACTAAGACAGTAATCAAGTCTTGAGAAAAGAAGAGAAGATATGAGAGTCATACAAGAAGGGAAATCGATCAATCTACGAACTTGACGGAGGTTGCGGGTATCAAGGTAAATGAGCGTACTTTATCACTAACGAAAGGTTTAAGTGAAAGTCGGTTGTCGAAATAAAAGCCTAGGAAACCAAGATTATCAACGATAGAAATAATTGTAGAATTTAATGATACGGAGAGAGGTTCTAAGCCGAAGCTTCGAGGTAGGATCCACATAATTTTAGATTTATCAGGATTCAGAGAAAGGCGAAGGGAAGAAAGATGATTGGAAATTGAGACAAGACAGCTGGAAACAGAAACACTAAGATCATGAATACGATAAGCAGGTGCGTGAGCATAGATGAGAATGTCATCAGCATATTGCATAACATGGAAGTTAAATTTATGAGAAATCGAAGACAAATCACCAAGAAGAAGAGAGAAAAGTATAGGGCCTAATACGGAGCCTTGCGGAACACCGGACGGAATGGACGAAGGATGGGAGAGAGAAGAGTTAGAATATACGCGAAATGTACGGTTTGATAGATATGAAGAAAACCATGATACAGTGGGTAAAGAGAAGCCATAATCATGACGAAGGCGATGTAGAAGAATCGAGTGATCGACGATGTCAAAAGCAGACGATAGATCAAGAGAAACTATGACACTACATAATTTATGATCGCGCGATATGAGTAAGTCGTTATAAACTTTAAGACAGGCAATTTCGGTAGAGTAATTAGAGCGAAAAGCGGTTTGGAAGGGAGGAAACAATTTAGAGGTAAAGAAATATGTATTAACTTGCTTGAGAACGAGACGCTCAAGGAGTTTAGAGAGGGTAGGGAGAAGTGAGATTGGACGGTACGAAAATGGTAGTCAGGAGTCGAGAGTTTGCTTTTTGATGAGAGGACGAACAGTGGCACATTTCCAGATGGAAAAAATGTACGGCTACGGATGGACGAGTTGAACAATGTGGTTAGGAAGGGTGAGATAGAGGAGCAGATATTTTTAAGCAAGTGAGTGGGAATTGGGTCAGAAGGAGAGGTTTTATTAGGTAATGACAGCAGAACCGAAGAAACTTCATCAGACGAAACGGGAAGAAGGTGGAATAGTTCTGGGAGGGAAGTATTTAAAGAGAAAAGTGGGTACAAGGTGGCTATGGGTAGTAGGGAAAGTAAATTAGATAGTTTAGTTTGTAGATAAGAAGAAAATTCATCAGGATTTATATTACAAGGAGTAGATGATCGTGAAAGAATTGAGTTTAAGATTTTCCAATGAGATTTAGAGTTGGAAGATGACTCGAGTTGATTTCGCCAAAAGAGAGTACGTTTAGTACGTATAAGAATGAGATGTAAACGGCGTAGAGAAAAGTAGGAATCACGAAGATTTGGATGGGAGTGAGTTGGGTGATCGTTTAAGAAAGCGTTTATACATACGAAAAGAGTGACGGAGTCGACGCTTAGAAAGACTACAGTCAGAATCGAACCAGGGAGCATGGCGCAAGCGCTGGGAACGTCGAAGTCGACTAGGCAGAAGGTTATTGAGGATCGACGTAAGTTCAGAATCAAACAGAATGCAGAGATCACCGGGAGAGAGATAGTTAAGAGGAAGTGAAAAGAGTGAAGAATTAAGTAAGGCTGTGCAGAGAACAGGGATATCGAGAAGCTTCCAGGGTCGACTTGTTGTAGATAAAGGTAAAGGCGGAGAAGGAGGATGGGGACGAGTAAGAGTAAGAGTGACAAGGAAATGATCGGACAAACCAGGATCAGTAATTGACAAGGAGGTATAGTCATTGAAGCAATTAGGAACAGCAATGATGTCGAGAGCACCACCGAGAATATGAGTTGGGCTTGTTGAAAGTAATTTATAGTTAAAATCAGAAAAAAGATTAGTTAAAGTGATAGAGTCAGAGTCAGACGGGCGATCAAGACGAATGTTAAAGTCACCGAGAACAAAAGAAGGAGTATAAGACAATGAACAGTGAGACATTAGATCTGCAATGTCGTTAAAGAAGATACGTGAGGGGGCAACTGAACCTGGACGGTATACAATCACAAGCTCCAGATGGAAAAGGAGTTGATAATCTGCATATGAGTAATTCGAACGAGGTGTAACGGATGTTAACGTTAATTTTACGTAAAGACATTGGGTGACGAGCAATGGCAACAACACTGCCATGGTTAAAAGCAGTAGATGTATGAGAGGCAATTTGACGAGCTGATTCAACTAAAGAACAACCAGAGCGACATAGACGACGAATAGCAAGATCGTCGGAGTCACAATGCCAGGATTCGGTAATGCAGAGAATATCGATAGATAATTGATCGAAGATATCAAGAAGCATATCAGCTTTATGAAGAATGGAGCGAGTGTTGAATAGACTAAGACGAAAAGAATGCTTAGGAGCGAGATCGACTAGCGAAGAAGACAAGGGGGAGAGATGGGACGCCATCGAATTTTTATCCTTGTGTGTACAAGGATAAAATTGATTATCTACACGTCATTGATTTGACGTATAGATAAGGATGACTCGCCATTTGTTTCACGTCGATGTTTCTCAATGCGAGCTAAATTAAGCTGGGCAATATCAGAAGGGGAGCGGTCAGGAAAGATACGACAAGTAGACGAAGTGGTAAGAAGTTTAAAATGTTGCGAAAGTACCAAAGATGCATGTGAACTATGCCGGAAAACGATATTTAGGAGTGGCAGACTGAGATGATTGGATTTAGTGGATTTGTTTAAACGGATCAAAGATACAGGAGCGATATTATTGAAGAGGGATGGATTATTATCAGGAAGAATGGTTGCTAGGATAGACCTGAAAGCAGATACATCATCATCGAGGCGACATTGAGGAGAATCAGATTCGGAAACCTTTAAATTAGATATGATAATGCATCGATCGCGCGAAGGAAAACGATTACGTAGTGGTGGACGGACAGACCTGGTAGTAGTAGAGGCAGAAGAGCAGATAAACGTGGGAATGACAGGGGTGCTAAGTGAAGATTTAATATAGTTTGGAGCATGTTTGACAGGAGTGGAGTGTTGAATCGGTTGATCGGAGATGTTACTGGAGATGATTTTGACGGAAGGATGTAAATTATTGAGAGGTGATACGTTTGGAGCATGTGTGACAGAAGTGGAATTGTTGAATAGGTTGAACGGAGATGTTACTGGAGATAATTTTGACAGAAGGATGTAAATTATTGAGAAGTGATACGGTAGAGGTAGAGTGAGGAGTACGTGAAGAGAAGAAAGAAGTATGAGTTGTATTTAGATGTGGGGATGAATAGGAAAAATGAGGTTCGTTATGAAGGCCTTTACTGTTTGCATTGTTAGGAAGATTAAGATTAAGGGAAGTTTTATCCGTAGTTAAAGGAGGAGTGTGTGTGAGAGAAGTTTCAAGAACGGGTTTCATAGATGACGAAGGAGTTAGTAAGCAAACGGATGACGACGATAGATTGGAAGATATGTTGTCGTTTGTTGATGTTCCATGTATAACAGCGGTCTGAGTCGACTGAGAGATATCATCAAGTTTATTTATTGAGCACAAATCTGTTTTGTTAGCGTTCTGAACGTCTCCACCTTTTGAGTGGTCATTCTTCATTAGCTTACCTACGAGGGCAGCACAACAGAAGCCGCAGAGGAAATTTTGATTTGAAACGTTGTCCTCGTCTATGAAAGGAATGGCAACGTGAGTCCAAACATTGCAGTTCTTGTTGTCGCATCCAATTTGCTTTTCAATGTAAGCTTCCTTGACGGACTTAAGTTGCTGGCCGACATTTTTAGTTAACTTTCTCTTAACGCCATCGAATTTTTATCCTTGTGTGTACAAGGATAAAATTGATTATCTACACGTCATTGATTTGACGTATAGATAAAGATGACTCGCCATTTGTTTCACGTCGATTTTTCTCAATGAGAGCTAAATTAAGCTGGGCAATATTAGAAGGGGAGCGGTCAGGAAAGATACGACAAGTAGACGAAGTGGTAAGAAGTTTAAAACGTTGCGAAAGTACCAAAGATGCATGTGAACTATGCCGGAAAACGATATTTAGGAGTGGCAGACTGAGATGATTGGATTTAGTGGATTTGTTTAAACGGATCAAAGATACAGGAGCGATATTATTGAAGAGGGATAGATTATTATCAGGAAGAATGGTTGCTAGGATAGACCTGAAAGCAGATACATCATCATCGAGGCGACATTGAGGAGAATCAGATTCGGAAACCTTTAAATTAGATATGATAATGCATCGATCGCGCGAAGGAAAACGATTACGTAGTGGTGGACGGACAGACCTGGTAGTAGTAGAGGCAGAAGAGCAGATAAACGTGGGAATGACAGGGGTGCTAAGTGAAGATTTAAGATAGTTTGGAGCATGTTTGACAGGAGTGGAGTGTTGAATCGGTTGATCGGAGATGTTACTGGAGATGATTTTGACGGAAGGATGTAAATTATTGAGAGGTGATACGTTTGGAGCATGTGTGACAGAAGTGGATTGTTGAATAGGTTGAACGGAGATGTTACTGGAGATAATTTTGACAGAAGGATGTAAATTATTGAGAAGTGCTACGGTAGAGGTAGAGTGAGGAGTACGTGAAGAGAAGAAAGAAGTATGAGTTGTATTTAGATGTGGGGATGAATAGGAAAAATGAGCTTATTCATAAGCTTACCTACGAGGGCAGCACAACAGAAGCCGCAGAGGAAATTTTGATTTGAAACGTTGTCCTCGTCTATGAAAGGAATGGCAACGTGAGTCCAAACATTGCAGTTCTTGCAATGTTTGGAACTAAAATCTGGAACTGAAATCTGGAACTGAAATCTGGAATGTATGTTTATTTGAAACCAAAATTTTTTTAAGGTTCAACAATTTTTTCAAAACTTGTTGCCAAAATACACGGCCAAATATGATTATTAAGAACTCAGATAACAAGTCAATTGAAAATTTAAATGGTATTCTTTCAACAATCAATCCGTCTATTGAACAGGTTACGGTTACACACAGTTCAGAGATTTCAAATTATGAAAAGTTAATCGAACACATGTATATGACAGTAATAAGCTGGGTACCAAATCATATGACCCTCCCGAAATGCACTGGCAGCAATCAATTTATCAATCTCCTGACAGAGAAATTCAACGCAGTCAAAGCCCTAGCTTACATGAACAACGGGCCTTGAAAGAAGTTGTAGTGGCCTGTCAATTGATGTTACAATCGATGCCATCCAGAAAAATTGGTACAATGAGAAAGACTCTCCAACGAAGAATTGATAGCTGGAATTTGGGAGAGTACGAAGAACTGTTTGATGAGGCATGCATCTTACAGCATCGAAAGGCTAGTGTGAAATATGCAAAAGATTTCCATCGAATAGGTAAACACAAGCAATTTTCTCGTTTTATGCGAGCTGGCAAAACGAATGCAGCGATAAGAATTATCAACGACACAGAAGATGGCGATGCCGTTTATCGTTTCGATGATGTGTATGAAGGTAAGCATGTATCTGATATCTTGGCTGAATTACATTATCCCGCGCAACCAATTTCACCAGAGGCAGTATTATCTTTGCCAATAACTAATTGTAAATCCCATCACTTTTCTATATATAGTGGAATCGATGGACGTACGATTATCAAGGAATCGTTGAGGACCCATGGAGGGGCCGGTCCTTTTGGAATAACGGCGATTGCTTTTAGGAGGATGTTAATAGCTTTTGGATCGCATTCGATAAAGTTAGCGGATGCCATTGCGAGTTTAGCAGTGCGCATCGCATCTGAATTAATTCCAGCTGAGTCGTTACAGGCATACGTTAACAGCAGAATTGTCGCTTTAAATAAGCACCCGGGTGTTCTTCCTATTGGAGTAGGTGAAGTGTTCCGTCGTGTAATTGGCAAAGCCATTCTGAATGTGGCTAAAAGAGATTTACGAGCAGTAGCAGGTAATTTGCAAATGTGTGCGGGACAACCAGGTGGGTTAGCGTATATTATACATACATTAAACGATCGTTTTCACTCTGACGAGGAATGTGGAATATTATCGGTGGACGCGAAGAACGCGTTTAATCTAATGAATAGGTGTCTAATGCTTAAAAATGTCGATAAAGTATGCCCTGCCCTTACATGCGTTCTACGAAATACATACAGATTAGATGCTTTACTTGTTGGTCAAGGAGGTAATTTAATGTCGGCAGAAGGGGTCACACAAGGGGACCCCTCGCGATACCAGCATTTGCAATCTCGTCTATGCCTTTGATATATAAAATCCGTGAATAACAAATCGAAGTTGCTTATTCATCCATAAAACAGGATCCGCGCTCAATATATCTTTGGGGTGGATGGCATAAATATTATTGACGATGGCTTAAAGGTACTTGGTGCACCTATTGGCACACCAAAGTTTGTAAAAGAATATTGCTGCGAGCAGTTTTCATCAATGTCAGATCTAGTCGAGGATGTCGTTAATGCCGCTAATACCGATGCACATTCCGCATTTATAGCATATTCTCTTGCAGTTCAGTCAAAGTGGACTCACCTATTCCGTGCTGTTGATTGCGAGATTGAATGGTTGGATAATCTAAAAAATGCTATTGGAACAAAATTCATGAATGTCGTGTTTGACGATGACATTGATGTTGGTTTGAGAGATGTATGTTCGTTGCCAACTAATATTGGAGGACTTGGAATACGAAATATTGAAAGGGAATCGATCCGACAGTACAAGGTTGCACGGGTGTTATCATCCATTTATGAAAAACCTGCTTTAGATATCGATTTCTCAGTAACAATTATTGTCTGCAATTCGAAAAGAGCACAAAGAAGAAAATCGTAGTCGTGCTGAACGTCTCAAGCCAGTGATCAAGCCTATAGTGCGAAAATCCGTGGAATATGCATCTCTGAAAGGTGCTTCTAACTGGTTAACAAGAGATGCTTTGGTTTCTTCGGAATGCAAGTTGTCAACGCAAGAGTTTCGAGATGCTCTATCTGTTCGATACGGTTTAACTCCCAAAAATTTGCCGGAAAAGTGTCAATGCGGTCAGAGTTTAACAACGACACACGCTCTATCGTGCAAAAGAGATGCATTCAATTTCATTCGTCATAATGAACTTCGCGATTTTTTGGTTAAGAAATTGAACACAGTCTGTTGGAATGTGTATGCAGAACCTACTCTGACTCCTGTTCCAGAAAACGTTATGTTTGATAGTAACACAACAACCAGACAAGATGATACTCGAGCTGATATAGTGAGTAATGGACTCTTCGGTGGGAATATGGAGCGTACATTTTTTGATGTAGTCGTTTTCAACAATCATGCTCCATCCTACTTCGAAAAGTCGACAGATGATACTTTCAATTTTCACGAAAATAGAAAATGTGCCAATTATGAAGAGAGGATACATACATTAGAGCACAGCTCATTTTGCCCCCTTATTTGGGCGACTACTGGCGGTTCTGGCAAAAGTGCAAGAGGCCGTAAGAGAAAGCAATAATACACTCTGCAGTTTAGCTTCCGAATTGCCCGTAACAGAGAGAGGCAACTACAATTGTGGTGTGTGCGATCAAAATGGTACGTAAATCAATTTGAAGACGTTATACATTGGACACTAAATTTGATGACGCCGCCGAAATATAATGCGACAAAAGAATTCATATCAAAACAAACATCTTATATAGACGAATTTGTGAATGAGTCCAAAAGATGTGAATCAATTCTGAAACTAGTTACTTCCTTATGCCAGATAGTTCTACAACGTATACCTTCTAAGAGAATAAGTGAATGCCGCAAGACACTTGAAAGACGTTTACATATGTGGCAAGAAGGTCGATACGCCGAGCTTATCTCAGAAGCGCAATACCTTCAACAAACGCGAAAAATATACACAAACGGAAAACGAGAAATTGTAAACGATGTTCAAAAACTTGTAAAGCACGGTAGGCTAAATGAGGCATCAAGGTTAATAAAAAACCAAGGTGTTAGAATTGGTGTACACAAACTTATCACAGTAATTGAAGATAAGACAGTCCTCCAACATCTACACGATTTACATCCATAAAAGGAGATTTTTGATGATAGCTACAAAATGAGATTTCCAATAAAAAATTGTTCTACACACCATTCAGTAGTTTCTAAAATTAGATCAGTTTGACATTCTACGAGCAGCAAAATATACGAATAGAGCTGCCGGCCCATCAGGAGTAGATGCTGAAACGTGGCGCTTGATACTCACAAAGTTTGGACAAGAATCGTCCAAATTAGCAGAAAGTCTAGCAAGGTTTGCAATCAAGCTTGCAACTGAACAAATTCATCCTAAACGTTTAGAGGCCTATTGTGCTTGTAGACTAATTCCATTAGACAAATCTCCCGGAATTAGACCAATAGGAATTGGAGAAGTAATGCGTCCAATCGTTTCTAGAGCTCAATTGATATACATTCGTCCGTCACTTATGAAAGTAGCGAGGTCTGAACAGTTATGTGCTGGTCAAAGGTGTGGGACAGAAACGGTAATTCATTCGGTAAGAGATGCCTTCGAGAGAAATGATGATAACTGCATCTTGACAATTGATGCACGGAATGCATTTAATTTTGTTAATCGCTCGCTGTTACTTGAAAATATTAACATGGTGTGTCCTGCATTTACAATACTGCTCAACAATACATATACTAGACCATCGATACTCGTAGCTGAATCTGAAACTCTTTGGTCACAAGAAGGCGTGACACAGGGAGATCCATTAGCAATGGCAGCGTTTGCAGCAGCTACTTTACCTCAAATCCATCGTCTACAAGAGTATATGCCTCATATAATCCAAAAGTGGTATGCAGATGATGCTACTTTAGTAGGAAGCTGTTCGGATCTCATCCGCATATGGAAGGTATTAAAATCGATTGGACCAAAATATGGTTTTAATGTAAACGCTTCGAAATGTTGCATGTTAGTAAACAAAAGTACATCGTGTGAAGAGTATCAGTACTTCATGGACGAAGATGCTAGTGTGATGGATTCGGGAATCAAAGTTCTTGGAAGTTTCATCGGCAACGATGATTATGTAGAGCAATGCATGAAAAAGAAGGTTGATTCGTGGCGAGAGCAGATAAGATTGATGAGTGATGTGGCGGAGGGCGATGGATGTGTAGCATATACGCTATTGACGCAGGCGATTCAGTTTCAATGGACCTATCTTCAGAGAACAATCAAGACTGAGAGAATATGGTTTGAGAAACTGGCTGAAGAAATAAACTATAACCTTCTACCAAAAATTATTGGCATCAATAACAATGATCATACTCTAAGAAAGATCATTCAATTACCTGCACGAGATGGAGGGCTAGGCATCCGAGATCCTACGCAAGATTTCTTAGAAGAATACGAATACTCTAGGACCATATCAATGTCGAATTTGCTGGAACAAGATCCTAAAGAATTAAAGGCGGCCCAACAAATAATTGTACAGGGCATAAGAGAAAAGAAGCGATTATTACGTGAAACTCAAATAAGCAGCATATTGAGCGTTTTATCGGAAAGATGGAGAAATATAGTGGAACATGTTGCATACAAAGGATCATATAAATGGCTAACAACCAAACCGCAAATTTCCAATGGATTCTACTTGAACAATCAGCAGTTTAGAGACTCTATCTCTATACGATACGGTTTAGCTCAAGATAACTCTTGCGGTATATGTTCGTGTGGGTCAGAATTAAGTTTAGAACATTCGCTATCGTGTAAAGTCGGTGGAGGGACAATTGTCAGGCATAACGCTATTAGGGACACAATAGTATCTGTTCTATTCTAAGTGAGGCATTCAACAAGGTTGATACTGAACTAGAGTTGCAACCTGTTAGTGAGAAGACGTGTGTGTTTAATCACTTGGCTCCGTCATACGTTCATTCGAAAGCCGAATGTTCATTCGAATATCATGCCAACCGCAAAAGAGCAAAATATGCAGAACGAATTCACGACGTCGACTCCGAGGACTATATACCTGCCATATTATGGCAGGTAATTATACCTGCCATAATTTCAACAGCATCAGGAACAGGAAATGAATTGGATAAATTATTACGTAAAGCTGCACGAAAAATCGCAAATAAGCGACAACAAATATATTCTGAATGTATCAGCAACATCAGAAAACGGATTTGTTTCGCCATTCAAAAAGCAGTGGGGATGACTTCTCGAATGGCACGCAGATCTAAGCCTGTTTATAAATTAAACAGCTAAATTTTACCAAATGTTTTTATGTGCATTGTGTTCTGTTTCTGTAAAAAAATTATTTCATTTAAAAAATATATTATTAAAAAAAGAAATTATTATTAAATACAACAGCAGCAAAAGAGCTTAGAGCTCGTACAGGCTGGGTACAGGGTAAAAAACAAATATCAATCATAATCCGATTGTTTTAAGTTAGTACATTCTTCAGATTTCTCTTGAAGGACAAAATACTGGAGGCCGAAACCACTTGACTTGGTAGCTTATTCCAGCTTTTCCACGTTCGGTTGACAATTGTGTTAAATCTTCTTCGTGGACGAATGTGGGTCTTTAACGTGAGGTGATGTCCCCTCAATCTGTTTGAATTTCGAAGTTCGAACAGTTTACGACAAACATGTTCCCTCTGCCCTTTTGAACATTTAGCGTTGTCCACACAAACATTAAATCATATGACTTTAAAGATTTCTTCACTGTGGTCACACCAAGTGCGTAGAGTCGAAAAATGAATGAGAGCTTGCGTTAGCTGGGTACAAGATGTGTGGCCTTGCGTAATATGGATTCGTACCGGTTCATCTCTGTCATAGTTTGAGAGTGGCAGGCAGGTGAAGCATATATCATTAAAGATAATACAAGCATTGTAAATTAACTTAAAACTGGATGTGTCAAGCTGGCCAATGGTCCTTCTAATAAGTCCTAAAATTCGACGGCATTTAGCAACTGCGTGACTGGTATGTGGGATGGTCGATAAGCTTCTATTTACGATCACTCCAAGGTCTTGAAGTTGGAGAACTGTTTCAATTTCTCTTCCGTCAATGGTATATGATGAATTGATGTGTATATGTTCGATGCGCATATGTTTTGACTTATCGGGGTTTAATACCAGTCCCCGTTGATTACACCATACCTTAATATTATCAATGTCTCGCTGAGGTATCATTGGATCTCGGCTATCGATTATTGGTCGCCAAATTTTCAAGTCGTCGGCATATAAACCACATGGACTCGAAATTGTTGTAGTTAGCTCGTTGATGTAAATAATGAAGAGCAATGGACTGAGTACCGATCCCTGAGGAATACCGCGTCCAAGAATTCTTGTCTTTGACATATGTTTATTGGCCAATACAGTAATCTTCCGATTTCTAAGGAAGGAGTTAATCCAATTAAGGAGGGTTCCTCTGATGCCGTACTGTTCCAGCGTAATAAGGAGGACATCATAGTATATCCGATCAAATGCTTTGCTGAGGTCGAAAAACAAAACATCAACACTAACTCCAGCCTCGGCATATCTGGTCCAATCACTCCTCGCAAGTATGAGGTTTGTGACAGTAGATCTTCCTGGGCGGAAACCATGCTGGTTGTCGCAGAGTACTTGGTTCCCTTCTAGGTGCCCGATGATTCGTTTAAAAAGCAGTTTCTCTAGCACTTCACAAGCAACGCAGGTAAGGCTTATTGGCCGATAGTTGCTTGCTAGATTACGGTCGCCTTTTTTGTAGAGAGGTCGGATTATAGAACATTTCCAATCTGATGGTATACAGCCTGTTGACAAGGAGAAATCGAATATGGTGTGTAAAGGTTTATTTATTGCTAGTGCAAGTTCCCGAAGAAGAATTGGAGGAATATTGTCTGGTCCTGCCGCAATTGATCGTGGTAGCTTTAGAAGTTCGTTAAGTACCTCAAATTTATCAAATGGAGTAAATTCGTAACCCGGATATTGAGCTGTGGAGACTCGGGGGCAATACTGAGAGGTAGGACTCACTAGCGTGAATTGATCCGGGAAAATATTGCCAATTGCTTTGTCATCAAATGTGAGCTCACCGGTTTCCATAAATATAGAGTTGATCTCAGGCGTAGTTGATTTAAATAAGCTGATATGTTTGAACTATTTACTGGGATATCTGTTTGATGATCGACAAAGATTGGAAACGAAGCACCTGCGTTTCTGACGTTTGAGGGCCGTTACTTGATTTCGTAATTCCTTGTAATCGGTCCAAGAACAATTCCCTTTGAATTTTTTGTAAATTTTGTCTCTTGTCTTAATCATTTGTTAAATCTGCGAGTCAAACCAAATGGGAGTTTTGTGAGATGTGCGCTGACGTTTTAAAGGGGAGAAGTAATTTAGAGAATTGATCAAAGTAGCTTTAAAATTTTCCCAGCACTGATCTATGCCAATTACATATGGATTAGTCCATTGAATGTTTCAAATAGCTTGCGTCATACTTGCGAAATTCGCTTTGAATGGATTCAATTAAGGTTTTGCCGAGGGGTTTGTTTTAAAGAGACTTACAGAAAGCGCCAGCCTAATGACACAATGATTAATGTGGCCAATAGGGGGGGGCTGAGAGAGATTTTATCAATTGTGGGTTCGCCTCGTGATAAGCATAAGTCTAAAATGGCAGATGATTTCCTCCTCCTTCTAGTGGGTTCGTGAATATGCTGGGTTAGATTGAGATCGTTGAAAGTATCAAGGATATTGGATGATTCAACCATGTGTTGAAGTATATAGGTCCCAATTGACATAAGGCATATTGAAGTCTCCTAGGATAATGATCGGTGATAAGCTTGTTAGGTGATGTCGTAAAGAGATGCCAATCTTTTCAGTTGCGGAGCGCGGAGAGCGGTAAAATAAACCGATTTTTAGTTTCTGTCTCTCAGGAGAAGATACTGTTGCCCACAGATATTCGTTGTATGAATCGTCTGATACAATGATGTGCTCGATGATGATTAACGATTGCTTGACGTATAATACAACTCCACCTCCTTTATCGTATAACAAAGTAGTCTGAGATTGAGATTTCAGTATCAGATATATCGTTGTTGAGCCAAGTTTCGCTCAATGCTATGATGTTTGGGTTCATTGAATTAAGGACACTATATTTCGTCGAATTTGTTGTACATGCTTAAACAGTTAGAGTACATGACGGAAATATTATTTTTAAAGTAACAACAGTGGTGAGGTGTCGCTGTTGGTGTTGAAATGGGATTGATGTTTACGTGTTGGATGCACGAATCTGTGCGGCGGAGAGTATCGATGGAACGGTTAGACGGATTCCGAGGCTGAATCGCGTATTTACCATTCGCCGCACAACTTAAAATTTTTTCACAATTAGATATTTTCACCGTTTTGAAATCTTTGTTGAAGCTCGTTCCTTGCAGATTTCAATCTGTTTCTATCTTCAGTGCTGAGGTCAGGTAGAAGTCTGATACTGGAGCCCCTTAACTTAAAGGAATTCTTGATGATTTGCTTACTAGTCTCGGGGCTATCAACAACAACTTTCAAAAGCCTTGGTTTGGTACCATCTTGTTTCTTCCCAATGCGAAAGAGGTGTATTACCTGTCTATTTTGTTCGACTGATATTTCTGTTGGGAGAACTGTTGAAAGAACTTGCTTTACTGAATCAACATCATGTTTAATCCGGATGAGACTGTTTGGACTCGGTGATTCATTTAAATTTACAATAATGAAACATTTATCCCGATCGAATGTTCGGCGTTTATGTCGTTTAGGCTCAGATAGAATAGGTATATTGGGGTTATCAGTGTTGTTTACAGTGGAATTGGTATGATTATCATTTGTTTGAGTGTACCATCCATTTTATATAGACTATGGGTTGTTTGAGGACTGTAAAAAGTTGGGAGTGCTGTGTGATGTGGTGCTTCTGTGTTTGTTTCCGGCCTTGGATGTGTTTTCTGAGTGATATGGAATGTTTGTTTCTGTGTATCCTTGTGAGAAATGATGGAATTCTCTAGATTTGACGAATCCAGGAAATCGGATTTAAGGTTAAATAAGGAAGTTTCAAGGGTTGTTGCCTTTACGATTCGCGATCTTGCATGTCCTCGTGTCCAAACTCGAGTAGGGGTAGATTTCCGGAATATTGAAGTATCAGATGTTGCCGTTATGTTGATCGGGGCGATTTCATTGTCTAGTGAAGGTATTGTATCTTGCTCGAATACTTCACATGTATAAGGGATATCTGATCGTAATGGTTTATCAGTGTCTTCGGTTAGTGAGCGTAGATCGTTAATAGTCTTATTTAAATTTGCAATTGCAAGAGCTGCACAGAAACCACAATAGAAATTGTGACTCGTCATTGTTTGAGAACTGTCTGAGGGGAAGCTTACTTTGGTCCATATCGTGCAGCCGTGAGAGTCACATGCCACTTCATTATCTGCGTACCCAACCGACTTTGTTGTATTGTTGTATTTCGCTTGCTTGTTGGTCTTTGTTATATTTTTGTCATATAATGTGATATTGTACTGGAATTTACATTTCCATCAATTTTTCAAACGAAAAATTCGTTATTGAATAATGGATCCGACAAACAGATTTCGTTTATTGCGGTATCAATGGAATTTGATTTAAATTTCAATTTTGAATTTTAAATTGTAAGAACTTATTATAATCAAGACAATTTTAAATTCTTTAATCGTTGAAGTAATCGATGTAATCGATGTAATCGTTGTAAACGTTGTAATCGTAGTAATATAGTTGTAATCGTTGTGATCGTAGTAATCGTAGCAATCGTAGTAATCGTAGCAATCGTAGTAATCGTAGCAATCGTAGCAATCGTAGTAATCGTAGCAATCGTAGTAATCGTAGCAATCGTAGTAATCGTAGCAATCGTAGTAATCGATACATAGTTTTTATATGTTATGAGCAATTGTCTATTAATGACGGTATTTAACGTTTCAGGTCGTAATATGCACTACACGTTTTTATTTTTTATTTTTATTTTCAAAAAAATTAATTGAATATCTCGAAATATGATTATCCTCGGTTAGAAGCCGATTAAGCACGTACATATCTTACTAATATATTCCGCTGTGAAAAATTTGAGAACCGAAAAAGGCGGTATTTAACTAAACATTACCCTCAAAGAGAACATTTTGATTCCACTCCTCTTTCCTTTGCTGTTATTGTGTTGATTTATATATTTTACTGTTTGCTTTACCTTTTACACTTTCTATGTAAAAACTCATTGTTACTGAAGTTTTTAAATAAAAATAATACATATTATAAGCTATGTATTTAAAAAAATAGAATTTGAAATTATTAAAAATAAATTGATTTATTTATTAATTTGAATTTTGAAGAAAGATCAAGAAAACACTATTATATCCATATATTTCACCAGCTGCTGCTAGCATCAGCTAGACAAAGAATAATCATGATAAAAATGGTATAAAAGCATATAAAAGCATAACTGGTAAATGGAAGAACGAGTATTGGTATCTTGTATGGTCTTACGATCGACAAGAGTGCTTTAATCCCAGGAATGAATACAGATCCAAATGCGTCCTGTGGATATTCAAGGAGTCTGGACATACACCTGAAAGGATATTATGCTGGATTTCTGGTGGTTATCCGCTACATCCAGCAGTGTCTCTTATTCTGATAAAATTACATTCGTGTGCCACGTAATCTGTTTATTAGGCATTATTAATTATCCACACGAGAAAAACAAATTTTTGTTAGAGTTAATTATAACAACGTTTCGGTCAATCACAGTGACCCTTTTCAAGTTGAAAAGGGTCACTGTGATTGACCGAAACGTTGTTATAATTAACTCTAACAAAAATTTGTTTTTCTCGTGTGGATAATTAATAATGCCTAATAAACAGTGTCTCTTATGTCGAAATGACAACAAGCAACAGTAGGTTGCTTGTTATCGTAAAATATATATCGAAATGACATATATATTTCGGCATATATGTTGAAATATATGTCGAAATGACATATATATTTCGGCATATATGTTGAAATATATGTCGAAATGACAACAGTAGGTTGCTTGTTTTCGTAAAATTCTTTAATATTACGGGATACCATGAATACTTAAAAACTATTTGCATCAGCTTACCAAATTTTACATGAAAGAAAATTCTAGTACCTTCGAAAAATCAATGACTAAAGCAGTCATATCTCTTATTGGCTGGTAAATTGCGAAGTTTGAAAGTATGAAAGAAATTTCAAATTTGAGCAATCATTCACACCAAGCACGTCCTTGCAAACTAAAAGTATGTCGTCAAAAACGGTGATCTGCGACCAGGCGTAGTATCAATGCGAGAAAGTTTCGGATTACGAGGATAACGGCTGCACAGACAAAACCAAATAGAACATACTTCGATACAATCAAATACTTATTAAGATGAAAAATCAAATAGTAGCATCAATTTCAATATCATAACAAGACTAATACTACTTATCAAATTAATTCTACTGC
>WNNJ02003555.1:0-13336 GCA_012934845.2 Pomphorhynchus laevis | reverse complement strand
AAATTATTTTATATTTTTTAATATTACAGATTTATGTATTTCTCATGTCTGTTTATTAACAGGTTGTCAAATGAAGAAGCAAATTGTGTTTTATTAATCCTCCGTCAATATTTTAAAATTGTAATACGTTATTTAATATATTATCACATCATAATTATAAATTATTTTATAATTTTATAATATTACAGATTTATGTATTTCTCATGTCCGTTTATTAACAGGTAGTCAAATGAAGAAGCAAATTGTGTTTTATTAATCCTCCGTCAATATTTTAAAATTGTAATACGTTATTTAATATATTATCACATCATAATTATAAATTATTTTATAATTTTATAATATTACAGATTTATGTATTTCTCATGTCCGTTTATTAACAGGTAGTCAAATGAAGAAGCAAATTGTGTTTTATTAATCCTTCGTCAATATTTTAAAATTGTAATACGTTATTTAATATATTATCACATCATAATTATAAATTATTATATAATTTTATAATATTACAGATTTATGTATTTCTCATGTCCGTTTATTAACAGGTAGTCAAATGAAGAAGCAAATTGTGTTTTATTAATCCTCCGTCAATATTTTAAAATTGTAATACGTTGTTTAATATATTATCACATCATAATTATAAATTATTTTATAATTTTATAATATTACAGATTTATGTATTTCTCATGTCCGTTTATTAACAGGTAGTCAAATGAAGAATCAAATTGTGTTTTATCAATCCTTCGTCGATATTTTAAAGTTGTAATACGTTGTTTAATATATTATCACTCAAAAATAATAAATTATTTTATAATTTTTTTAATATTACAGATTTATGTATTTCTCATGTCCGTTTATTAACAGGTAGTCAAATGAAGAAGCAAATTGTGTTTTATTGATCCTCCGTCAATATTTTAAAATTGTAATACGTTATTTAATATATTATCACATCATAATTATAAATTATTATTTAATTTTATAATATTACAGATTTATGTATTTCTCATGTCCGTTTATTAACAGGTAGTCAAATGAAGAAGCAAATTGTGTTTTATTAATCCTCCGTCAATATTTTAAAATTGTAATACGTTATTTAATATATTATCACATCATAATTATAAATTATTTTATAATTTTATAATATTACAGATTTATGTATTTCTCATGTCCGTTTATTAACAGGTAGTCAAATGAAGAAGCAAATTGTGTTTTATTAATCCTCCGTCAATATTTTAAAATTGTAATACGTTGTTTAATATATTATCACATCAAAATTATAAATTATTTTATAATTTTTTTAATATTACAGATTTATGTATTTCTCATGTCCGTTTATTAACAGGTAGTCAAATGAAGAAGCAAATTGTGTTTTATTAATCCTCCGTCAATATTTTAAAATTGTAATACGTTATTTAATATATTATCACATCATAATTATAAATTATTTTATAATTTTATAATATTACAGATTTATGTATTTCTCATGTCCGTTTATTAACAGGTAGTCAAATGAAGAAGCAAATTGTGTTTTATTAATCCTCCGTCAATATTTTAAAATTGTAATACGTTATTTAATATATTATCACATCATAATTATAAATTATTTTATAATTTTTAATATTACAGATTTATGTATTTCTCATGTCCGTTTATTAACAGGTAGTCAAATGAAGAAGCAAATTGTGTTTTATTAATCCTCCGTCAATATTTTAAAATTGTAATACGTTATTTAATATATTATCACATCATAATTATAAATTATTTTATAATTTTTTAATATTACAGATTTATGTATTTCTCATGTCCGTTTATTAACAGGTAGTCAAATGAAGAAGCAAATTGTGTTTTATTAATCCTCCGTCAATATTTTAAAATTGTAATACGTTATTTAATATATTATCACATCATAATTATAAATTATTTTATAATTTTATAATATTACAGATTTATGTATTTCTCATGTCCGTTTATTAACAGGTAGTCAAATGAAGAAGCAAATTGTGTTTTATTAATCCTCCGTCAATATTTTAAAATTGTAATACGTTATTTAATATATTATCACATCATAATTATAAATTATTTTATAATTTTATAATATTACAGATTTATGTATTTCTCATGTCCGTTTATTAACAGGTAGTCAAATGAAGAAGCAAATTGTGTTTTATTAATCCTCCGTCAATATTTTAAAATTGTAATACGTTATTTAATATATTATCACATCATAATTATAAATTATTATTTAATTTTATAATATTACAGATTTATGTATTTCTCATGTCCGTTTATTAACAGGTAGTCAAATGAAGAAGCAAATTGTGTTTTATTAATCCTCCGTCAATATTTTAAAATTGTAATACGTTATTTAATATATTATCACATCATAATTATAAATTATTTTATAATTTTATAATATTACAGATTTATGTATTTCTCATGTCCGTTTATTAACAGGTAGTCAAATGAAGAAGCAAATTGTGTTTTATTAATCCTCCGTCAATATTTTAAAATTGTAATACGTTATTTAATATATTATCACATCATAATTATAAATTATTTTATAATTTTATAATATTACAGATTTATGTATTTCTCATGTCCGTTTATTAACAGGTAGTCAAATGAAGAAGCAAATTGTGTTTTATTAATCCTCCGTCAATATTTTAAAATTGTAATACGTTATTTAATATATTATCACATCATAATTATAAATTATTTTATAATTTTATAATATTACAGATTTATGTATTTCTCATGTCCGTTTATTAACAGGTAGTCAAATGAAGAAGCAAATTGTGTTTTATTAATCCTCCGTCAATATTTTAAAATTGTAATACGTTATTTAATATATTATCACATCATAATTATAAATTATTATTTAATTTTATAATATTACAGATTTATGTATTTCTCATGTCCGTTTATTAACAGGTAGTCAAATGAAGAAGCAAATTGTGTTTTATTAATCCTCCGTCAATATTTTAAAATTGTAATACGTTATTTAATATATTATCACATCATAATTATAAATTATTATTATAATTTTTTATAATATTACAGATTTATGTATTTCTCATGTCCGTTTATTAACAGGTAGTCAAATGAAGAAGCAAATTGTGTTTTATTAATCTTCCGTCAATATTTTAAAATTGTAATACGTTATTTAATATATTATCACATCATAATTATAAATTATTTTATAATTTTATAATATTACAGATTTATGTATTTCTCATGTCCGTTTATTAACAGGTAGTCAAATGAAGAAGCAAATTGTGTTTTATTAATCCTCCGTCAATATTTTAAAATTGTAATACGTTGTTTAATATATTATCACATCAAAATTATAAATTATTTTATAATTTTTTTAATATTACAGATTTATGTATTTCTCATGTCCGTTTATAAACAGGTAGTCAAATGAAGAAGCAAATTGTGTTTTATTAATCCTCCGTCAATATTTTAAAATTGTAATACGTTATTTAATATATTATCACATCATAATTATAAATTATTTTATAATTTTATAATATTACAGATTTATGTATTTCTCATGTCCGTTTATTAACAGGTAGTCAAATGAAGAAGCAAATTGTGTTTTATTAATCCTCCGTCAATATTTTAAAATTGTAATACGTTATTTAATATATTATCACATCATAATTATAAATTATTTTATAATTTTATAATATTACAGATTTATGTATTTCTCATGTCCGTTTATTAACAGGTAGTCAAATGAAGAAGCAAATTGTGTTTTATTAATCCTCCGTCAATATTTTAAAATTGTAATACGTTGTTTAATATATTATCACATCATAATTATAAATTATTTTATAATTTTTTTAATATTACAGATTTATGTATTTCTCATGTCCGTTTATTAACAGGTAGTCAAATGAAGAAGCAAATTGTGTTTTATTAATCCTCCGTCAATATTTTAAAATTGTAATACGTTATTTAATATATTATCACATCATAATTATAAATTATTATATAATTTTATAATATTACAGATTTATGTATTTCTCATGTCCGTTTATTAACAGGTAGTCAAATGAAGAAGCAAATTGTGTTTTATTAATCCTTCCGTCAATATTTTAAAATTGTAATACGTTGTTTAATATATTATCACATCATAATTATAAATTATTTTATAATTTTATAATATTACAGATTTATGTATTTCTCATGTCCGTTTATTAACAGGTAGTCAAATGAAGAAGCAAATTGTGTTTTATTAATCCTCCGTCAATATTTTAAAATTGTAATACGTTATTTAATATATTATCACATCATAATTATAAATTATTATTTAATTTTATAATATTACAGATTTATGTATTTCTCATGTCCGTTTATTAACAGGTAGTCAAATGAAGAAGCAAATTGTGTTTTATTAATCCTCCGTCAATATTTTAAAATTGTAATACGTTATTTAATATATTATCACATCATAATTATAAATTATTTTATAATTTTATAATATTACAGATTTATGTATTTCTCATGTCCGTTTATTAACAGGT
Organism: Pomphorhynchus laevis; assembly: GCA_012934845.2. NCBI lineage: Eukaryota > Metazoa > Acanthocephala > Palaeacanthocephala > Echinorhynchida > Pomphorhynchidae > Pomphorhynchus > Pomphorhynchus laevis. The sequence continues at coordinate 8,813 of WNNJ02003555.1, read as the reverse complement.
AGTCAAATGAAGAAGCAAATTGTGTTTTATTAATCCTCCGTCAATATTTTAAAATTGTAATACGTTGTTTAATATATTATCACATCAAAATTATAAATTATTTTATAATTTTTTTAATATTACAGATTTATGTATTTCTCATGTCCGTTTATTAACAGGTAGTCAAATAAAGAAGCAAATTGTGTTTTATTCATCCTCCGTCAATATTTTAAAATTGTAATACGTTATTTAATATATTATCACATCATAATTATAAATTATTATTTAATTTTATAATATTACAGATTTAATGTATTTCTCATGTCTGTTTATTAAAAGGTAGTCAAATGAAGAAGCAAATTGTGTTTAATAAGACCTCCGTCAATATTTTAAAATTGTGATACGTTATTTATAATATTATAACATCATAATTATAAATTTTTTTTATTTTATAATATTACAGATTTATGTATTTCTCATGTCCGTTTATTAACAGGTAGTCAAATGAAGAAGCAAATTGTGTTTTATTAATCCTCGGTCAATACATTAAAATTGTAATACGTTGTTTAATATAATATCACATCAAATATTATAACTTATTATTTAATTTTATAAAATTACAGATTTATGTATTTCTCATGTCCGTTTTATTAACAGGTAGTCAAATAAAGAAGCAAATTGTGTTTTATTGATCCTCCGTCATTATTTTAAAATTGTAATTAGTTATTTAATAAATTATGACATAATAATTATAAATTTTTTTTTATATCATTACAGATTTATGTATTTCTCATGTCCGTTTATTGACAGGTATTCAAATGAAGTAGCAAATTGTGTTTTATTGATCCTCGGTCAATATATTAAAATTGTAATACGTTGTTTAATATATTATCACATCAAAATTATAAATTTTTTTAAAATTTTATAATATTACAGATTTATGTATTTCTCATGTCCGTTTATTAACAGGTAGTCAAATAAAGAAGCAAATTGTGTTTTATTAATCCTACGTCAATATTTTAAAATTTAATATGTTGTTTAATATATTATCACATCAAAATTATAAATTATTTTATAATTTTTTTAATATTACAGATTTATGTATTTCTCATGTCCGTTTAAAAACAGGTTGTCAAATAAAGAAGCAAATTGTGTTTTATTCATCCTCCGTCAATATTTTAAAATTGTAATACGTTATTCAATATATTATCACATCAAATATTATAAATTTTTATTTAATTTTATAATATTACAGATTTATGTATTTCTCATGTCTGTTTATTAACAGGTAGTCAAATGAAGAAGCAAATTGTGTTTTATTAATCCTTCTCAATATTTTAAAATTGTAATACATTATTAAATATATTATCACATCATTATTATAAATTGTAATTTAATTTTATAATATTACAGATTTATGTTTTTCTCATGTCCGTTTTTAAACTTGTAGTCAAATGAAGAAGCATATTGTGTTTTGTTAATCTTCTGTCAATATATTAAAATTGTAATACGTTTTTTAATTTATTATCACATCATAATTATAAATTATTTTATAATTTTATAATATTACAAATTTGTGCATTTCTCACGTCCGTCTATTAACAGATAGTGAAATGAAGAAGCAAATTGTGTTTTATAAATCCTCCGTCAATATTTTAAAATTGTAATACGTTTTTTAATATATTATCACATCAACATTATTAATTATTTTGAAATTGTTTAATATTACAGATTTATGTATTTCTCATGTCCGTTCATAAACAGGTTGTCAAATAAAGAAGCAAATTGTATTTTATATATCCTTCGTCGATATTTTCAAATTGTAATACCTTATTTAATATATTATCACATCAAATTATAAATTATTTTATAATTCTTTAATATTATGTATAATTTATATATTAATGTATTATTTATAATTTTATGTATTTCTCATGTCTGTTTATTGACAGGTAGTAAAATGAAGAAGAAAATCGTGTTTTATTAATCTTCCGTCAATATTTAAAAATTGTAATACGTTTTTTAATATATAATCACATCATAATTATTAATTATTTAATTATTTCATAATATTACAGATTTATGTATTTCTTATGTCCGTTTATTAACAGGTAGTCAAATGAAGAAGCAAATTGTGTTTTATTAATCCTCCGTCAATATTTTAAAATTGTAATACGTTATTTAATATATTATCACATCATAAATTATAAATTATTTTATAATTCTGTAGTATTATGTATAATTTATTTATAATGCATTATTTAAAATTTTATGTATTTCTTATTTCCGTTTATTAACAGGTAGTCAAATAAAGAAGCAAATTGTGTTTTATTGATCCTCCGTCAATATTTTAAAATTGTAATACGTTATTTAATATATTATCACATCATAATTATTAATTATTTTGTAATTTTTTAATATTACAGATTTATGTATTTCTCATGTCCGTTTATTAACAGGTAGTCAAATGAAGAAGCAAATTGTGTTTTATTAATCCTCCGTCAATATTTTAAAATTGTAATACGTTGTTTAATATATTATCACATCAAAATTATAAATTATTTTATAATTTTTTTAATATTACAGATTTATGTATTTCTCATGTCCGTTTATAAACAGGTAGTCAAATAAAGAAGCAAATTGTGTTTTATTAATCCTCCGTCAATATTTTAAAATTGTAATTCGTTATTTTTTATATTATCACATCTTAATTATAAATTATTTTATAATTCTATAATATTATGTATAATTTATATATTATGTATTTTTTTTAATTTTAAGTATGTCTCATGTCCGTTTATTAACTAGTAGTATAATGAAAGAGCAAATTGTGTTTTATAAATCCTCCGTCAATATTTTAAAATTGCAATACGTTTTGTAATATATTATCACATCATAATTATAAATTATTATTTAATTTTATGATATTACAGATTTTTGTATTTCTAATGCCCGTTTGTAAACTGGAGTCAAATAAAGAAGCAAATTGGGTTTTATTAATCCTCCGTCAGTATTTTAAAATTGTAATACGTTGTTTAATATATTATCAAATCAAAATAATAAATTATTTTATAATTTTTTTAATATTACAGATGTTTGTATTTCTCATGTCCGTTTATAAACAGGTAGTCAAATAAAGAAGCAAATTTTGTTTTATTCATCCTCCGTCAACATTTTAAAATTGTAATACTTTATTTAATATATTATCACCTCATTGTTATAAATTATTTTAAAATTGTTAATATAACAGATTTATGTATTTCTCACGTCCGTTTATAAAGAGGTAGTCAAATAAAGAAGCAAATTGTGTTTTATTAATCCTTCGTCAATATTATAAAATTGTAATTCGTTGTTTAATATGTTATCACATTAAAATTAGCTATTTTTTTTTAATTTTTTTAATATTACAGATTTATGTATTTCTTATGTCTGTTTATAAACAGGTAGTCAAATGAAGAAGCATGTGGTGTTTTATTAATCCTCCGTCAATATTTTAAAATTGTAATACGTTATTTAATATATTATCACATCATTATTACAAATTATTATTTAATTTTATAATATTACAGATTTATGTATTTCTCATGTCCGTTTATTTACAGGTAGTCAAATGAAGAAGCAAATGGTGTTTTATTAATCCTCCGTCAATATTTTAAAATTGTAATACGTTGTATAATATATTATCACACCAAAATTGTAAATTATTATTTAACTTTTTTAATATTACAGATTTATGTATTTCTCATGTCCGTTTTTAAACAGGTAGTCAAATAAAGAAGCAAATTGTGTTTTAATTATCCTCCGTCAATATTTTAAAATTGTAATACGTTATTTAATATATTATCACATCATTATTATAAATTATTATTTAATTTTATAATATTTCAGATTTTTGTATTTCTCATGTCCGTTTTTTAACAAGTAGTCAAATGAAGAAGCAAATTGTGTATTATTAATCCTCCGTCAATATTTTAAAATTGTAATACGTTGTTTAATAAATTATCACATCACAATTATAAATTATTTAAAAATTTTAAAAAATTACAGATTTATGTATTTCTCATGTCCGTTTATTAAAAGGTAGTCAAATGAAGAAGCAAATTGTGTTTTATTAATCCTCCGTCAATATTTTAAAATTGTAATACCCTATTTAATATATTATCACATCATAATTATAAATTATCATATAATTTTTTAATATTACAGTTTTATGTATTTCTCATGTCCGTTTTTTAACAGGATGTCAAAAGAAGAAGCCAATTGTGTTTTATTGCTCAACCGTCAATATTTTAAAATTGTAATACTTTATTTTATATATTATCACATCATAATAAAAAATTCTTATTTAATTTTATAATATTACAGATTTATGTATTTCTCATGTCTGTTTATTAACAAGTGGTCAAATAAAGAAGCAAATTGTGTTTTATTAATCCTCCGTCAATATTTTTAAATTGTAATACGTTATTTAATATATTATCACATCATAATTATAAATTATTTTATAATTTTTTAATAATACAGATTTCTGTATTTCTCATGTCCGTTTATTAACAGGTAGTCAAATAAAGAAGAAATTGTGTTTTATTAATCCTCCGTCAATATTTTAAAATTTTAATACGGTTTTTAATATATTATCACATCATAATTATAAATTATTTTATAATTTTTTAATATTACAGATTTATGTATTTCTCATGTCCGTTTATTAACAGGTAGTCAAATGAAGAATCAAATTGCGTTTTATTAATCCTCAGTCAATATTTTAAAATATTAATTTGTTATTTTATATATTATCACATCATAATTATAAATTATTTTATAATTTTATAATATTACAGATTTATGTATTTCTCATGTCCGTTTATTAACAGGTAGTCAAATAAAGAAGCAAATTGAGTTTTATTAATCCTTCGTCAATATTTTAAAATTGTAATACCCTATTTAATATATTATCACATCATAAGTATAAATAAATATATAATTTTTTAATATCACAGGTTTATGTATTTCTCATGTCCGTTTATTAACAGGATGTCAAATGAAGAAGCCAATTGTGTTTTATTGCTCCACTGTCAATATTTTAAAATTGTAATACGTTATTTTATATATTATCACATCATAATTATAAATTATTATTTAATTTTATAATATTACAGATTTATGTATTTCTCATGTCTGTTTATTAACAAGTGGTCAAATGAAGAAGCAAATTGTGTTTTATTAATCCTCCGTCAATATTTATAAATTGTAATACGTTATTTAATATATATCACATCACAATTATAAATTATTTTGTAATTTTTTAATATTACAGATTTATGTATTTCTCATGTCCGTTTATTAACAGGTAGTCAAATGAAGAAGCAAATTGTGTTTTATTAATCCTTCGTCAATATTTTAAAATTGTAATAAGTTGTTTTATATATCATCAAACACAATTATAAATTATTTTATTATTTTTAAAAATTACAGATTTATGTATTTCTCATGTCCGTTTATTAACAGGTAGTCAAATGAAGAAGCAAATTGTGTTTTATTAATCCTCCGTCAATATTTTAAAATTGTAATAAGTTGTTTTATATATTATCACATCACAATTATAAATTATTTTATAATTTTTAAATATTACAGATTTATGTATTTCTCATGTCCGTTTATTAACAGGTAGTCAAATGAAGAAGCAAATTGTGTTTTATTGATCCTCCGTCAATATTTTAAAATTTAAATACGTTTTTTAATATATTATCACATCATAATTATAAATTATTTTAAAATTTTATAATATTACAGATTTATGTATTTCTCATGTCCGTTTATTAACAGGTAGTCAAATAAAGAAGCAAATTGTGTTTTATTAATCCTCCGTCAATATTTTAAAATTGTAATAAGTTGTTTTATATATCATCAAACACAATTATAAATTATTTTATTATTTTTAAAAATTACAGATTTATGTATTTCTCATGTCCGTTTTTAAACAAGTAGTCAAATAAAGAAGCAAATTGTGTTTTATTCACATTCCGTCAATATTTTTAAATTGTAATACGTAATTTAATATATTATCACATCATTATTATAAATTATTATCTTGTTTTATAATATTACAGATTTATGTATTTCTTGTGTCCGTTTATTAACAGGTGGTCAAATAAAGAAGCAAATTGTGTTTTATAAATCCTTTTTCAATATTTTAAAATTGTAATACGTTATTTAATATTTTATCACATCATAATTATAAATTATTTTATAATTCTACAATATTATGTATAATTTAAATATTATGTTTTTTTTTAAATTTTATGTATTTCTTATTTCCGTTTATTAACATGAAGTCAAATAAAGAAGCAAATTGTGTTTTATTGATCCTCTGTCAATATTTTAAAATTGTAAAATGTTATTTAAAATTTTATCACATCATTATTATAAATTATTATCTTATTTTATAATATTACAGATTTATGTTTTTCTTATGTCCGTTTATAAACAGGTAGTAAAATAAAGAAGCAAATTGTGCTTTATTCATCCTCCGTCAACATTTTAAAATTGTAATACGTTATTTAGTATTTTATCACATCATTATTATAAATTATTATTTAATTTTGTAATATTTCAGATTAATGTATTTCTTATGTCCGTTTATTAACAGGTAGTCAAATGAAGAAGCAAATTGTGTTTTATTAATGCTTCGTACAATATTTTAAAATTGTAATACCCTATTAATATATTATCACATCATAAATTATAAATTATTTTATAATTCTGTAATATTATGTATAATTTATTTATAATGTATTATTTAAAATTTTATGTATTTCTTATTTCCGTTTATTAACAGGTAGTCAAATAAAGAAGCAAATTGTGTTTTATTGATCCTCCATCAATATTTAAAAATTGTAATACGTTATTAAATACATTATCACATCATAATTATTAATTATTTTATAATTTTATAATATTTCAGATTTATGTATTTCTCATGTCCGTTTATTAACAGGTGGTCAAATAAAGAAGCAAATTGTGTTTTATTAATCCTCTCTCAATATGTTGAAATTGTAATACGTTGTTTAATATATTATCACATCAAAATTATAAATTATTTTATAATTTTTTTAATATTACAGATTTATGTATTTCTCATGTCCGTTTATAAACAGGTAGTCAAATAAAGAACTAAATTGTGTTTTATTAATCCTCCGTCAATATTTTAAAATTGTAATTCGTTATTTTTTATATTATCACATCTTAATTATAAATTATTTTATAATTCTATAATATTATGTATAATTTATATATTATGTATTTTTTTTAATTTTAAGTATGTCTCATGTCCGTTTATTAACTAGTAGTATAATGAAGGAGCAAATTGTGTTTTATAAATCCTCCGTCAATATTTTAAAATTGCAATACGTTTTGTAATATATTATCACATCATAATTATAAATTATTATTTAATTTTATGATATTACAGATTTTTGTATTTCTAATGCCCGTTTGTAAACTGGAGTCAAATAAAGAAGCAAATTGGGTTTTATTAATCCTCCGTCAGTATTTTAAAATTGTAATACGTTGTTTAATATATTATCAAATCAAAATTATAAATTATTTTATAATTTTTTTAATATTACAGATTTATGTATTTCTCATGTCCGTTTATAAACAGGTAGTCAAATAAAGAAGCAAATTTTGTTTTATTCATCCTCCGTCAACATTTTAAAATTGTAATACTTTATTTAATATATTATCACCTCATTGTTATAAATTATTTTAAAATTGTTAATATAACAGATTTATGTATTTCTCACGTCCGTTTATAAAGAGGTAGTCAAATAAAGAAGCAAATTGTGTTTTATTAATCCTTCGTCAATATTATAAAATTGTAATTCGTTGTTTAATATGTTATCACATTAAAATTAGCTATTTTTTTATAATTTTTTTAATATTACAGATTTATGTATTTCTTATGTCTGTTTATAAACAGGTAGTCAAATGAAGAAGCATGTGGTGTTTTATTAATCCTCCGTCAATATTGTAAAATTGTAATACATTATTAAATATATTATCACATCATTATTACAAATTATTATTTAATTTTATAATATTACAGATTTATGTATTTCTCATGTCCGTTTATTTACAGGTAGTCAAATGAAGAAGCAAATGGTGTTTTATTAATCCTCCGTCAATATTTTAAAATTGTAATACGTTGTATAATATATTATCACACCAAAATTGTAAATTATTATTTAACTTTTTTAATATTACAGATTTATGTATTTCTCATGTCCGTTTTTAAACAGGTAGTCAAATAAAGAAGCAAATTGTGTTTTAATTATCCTCCGTCAATATTTTAAAATTGTAATACGTTATTTAATATATTATCACATCATTATTATAAATTATTATTTAATTTTATAATATTTCAGATTTTTGTATTTCTCATGTCCGTTTTTTAACAAGTAGTCAAATGAAGAAGAAATTGTGTTTTAATAATCCTTCGTCAATATTATAAAATTGTAATTCGTTGTTTAATATGTTATCACATTAAAATTAGCTATTTTTTATAATTTTTTTAATATTACAGATTTATGTATTTCTCATGTCCGTTTATAAACAGGTAGTCAAATGAAGAAGCAAATTGTGTTTTATTAATCCTCCGTCAATATTTTAAAATTGTAATACATTATTTAATATATTATCACATCATAATTATAAATTATTTTTAATTTTATAATATTACAGATTTATGTATTTCTCATGTCCGTTATTAACAGGTAGTCAAATGAAGAAGCAAATTGTGTTTTATTAATCCTCGTCAATATTTTAAATTGTAA